>OW388298.1:69892622-70074755 GCA_936450465.1 Gibbula magus
AAATAAGGGTAATATGACTAGGTTGGATTGAAAGTTGGAGTAGGGGACATCACAGTGCATCACATGCACATATTTCTAGTTGTTTATCAACTTCCAAACGCAAGGAATAACTCTTGCCAGTCTGCATTATTTGCTGATTTATCACTTGCAGTATTTCCCTGGCTTTCTTGTGTCAAAATAGTGAATCGCTGCATAAGAAATGCATAGCGGGCCTGGATTTCTAAACACAGATTTCTTAAGGAAATACTGCAAGGCCTAAATCAGCCAGTAATGGATACTGGCAAGAGTTATGCTTGCATTGGGAAGTTGGTTGTTAATGTATCAAATCATTTGTGATATTCAATTTAATGATAAATATCTAACATTTCGTGGTGTTTGTTTCAGGTTGAATCATTCAAGTGAGGATACCAGAGCTGGTTACCCGGGCAACTTATCTCTCAGGACTGAATAAGAGGAAGTGGTTTACCAAAGCTTGGAAGTAGGATCAAGATCACAGGGGATGTCAGTTTTACACTCGTATGGTTTGACTTTGTATGCTTGTATGAGCCACCCGGATACAATCAAACTAGACAGCAACACAGCTGGACGAAGCTTTCCTACACATGAAGAGATCCAAGGACTGGTGCATTTATTGAACTTTGTCAATGTTCTTAGATACAATGTGATAGTAAGATCTAATGCATCAAAGTCAATATGTGTCTGACAGACATATCTATATACAGTATCTTAACGTCTTGGGCATATACATGGCTAAATAATAGGCATTGGAGGGAGAAATCCTCAATTTCTTTTTAGGTATTGGAGGCTTTAGTGAAATCTTGATAAAATCGCATTTGGCGTGTAATTGTCTTATAAATAAGCACCAATTGTAAGATGACCAACACACAATAGTCTTTAATCTTCACAAGTCACATAAGCTTTGCTGCTTACATATTGTATATACACATGTTGAAATTGTTTAATTGTGCAGGATTTTTTTTTACATTGATACTTATATTGCAGGTGCTGTCTATGTTGCAGGTTTTTAATTCTACAGCTGTTGTTGTTTTACTTTGATGATTATGTTTCAGGTATTTAATTCTACAGCTGTTGTTATTCATTAAAGATGTTTGTGTTGCTGTTTTTTTGGTAAGTGCCAATAACGAAGCTGAACTTGTTGTTTTTACATTGATGATTACATTGCAGGTGCTGTCTATGTTGGAGGTGTTTAATTCTACAGCTGTTGTTGTTAAAGATACTGGTTTTGTTGTTATGCCAAATGTGCAGCTGTTTTCTTGTTTGACATTGATGATTATTTTGCTGATTCTGTTGGAGGTGTTGCTGTTGTTAAATGTGTTTGTTTTGCTGTTGTTGCCGATAGTGCAGCTGTTGTTTTTTTACATTGATACTTTTATTTCAGATGCTGTACGTGTATTACCGTATTTCCTCTAATACAACCCCGGGATTCTATTTCATCCAGCAACCCTCACCCCCCTGTTCTATTAGAGACCCGGGCTGTATTTGGAGGCTGGGTTATACTTTTTCAGACATGAATTGACATTTATAATCTTCTTGTCGAGATTTATTGGAAAGGTAAAATTAGTGATGTAGTACTACATATCCCCTGGCATTTCTACTGAAATTCATTTGAAAAAACATAGTGTTATAGATGGACGGAGATTACCCACACTCCCCTTATCCCAACATTACATAGTTGATGTGAATGTTTTCTATCAACTTGCATTGTAAACGGAGAATAAACTGAACAGGATGGCCGTTTGTTATCATGGACCTGTTATGCTGAATCTCACACGGTCATACCAATATTTCCCCTCAAAACGAGTGCATAACTATTTTATATTGCAACACAGAATATTCAATTGTTACGTAAAGCCCGGGTTCTAATAGAGACCCGGGTTGTATTTACCTCGGCACCCCTTACCCCCCGGCTGTAATAGAGGAAATAAGGTGTTGTTGTTAAAGATGGGTTTTTAGCCCATCAGGCCTGAAAGGCCTTATGGGCTTATGCCATGGCATGATGTACGGCATCCGTCCGTCTACCTTTCGCTTCTTCGACTTCTTCTCAAGAACAAATGAATCAACAGAACTGAAATTTTATGTGCAGACTCTTTGGCCAATGGTGATTCTAAATTATCGATTGTGTGACCCAATGGGGTCACATCTTTAAAAACCTATTTTCATCTTCTTCTCCAGTTCCAAAAGGTCTCGAGAGCTGAAAAGTTGTGTGCAGACTCCTTGGTCAATGGGGATACTAAATTGTAGATTTCGTGACCCCGCTACCACAAATGGGGTCACAGGGGTCACATCCTTAAAAAGCTCTTTTCATCTTGTCCAATTCCAAAAAGTCTCGAGAGTTGAAAATTAGTCAATGGGGATTGTAAATCGTAGATTTAGTGACCCCATGACCCCAAATGAGGTCACAGGGGTCACACCTTAAAAAACTATTTTCATCTTCTTCTCTAGTTCCAAAAGTCAAGAGAGCTAAACAATTGTGTGCAGACTCCTTTGCCAATGGGGATTCTAAATTGCAGATTTCGTGACCCTGTGACCCCAAATGGGGTCACATTGGTCACAACCCCCAAACACCTATTTTCATCTTCCTCTCACGTTCCAAGGTATATAGTTGTGTGCAGACTCCTTTGTCAATAGGGATTCTTATTTGTAGATTTGGTGACCCTGGCCTGGGACCACGAATAAAGGCCTCTCTGGGCAGATGGGGATTACATATTGTAGGTTAGGCGACTCCTGTGTCCTATGTAAAAGCTAGAATTCACTATTTATTTGAACTCAACTGTATACCTTGGCAGATTGGGATTACGTATGGTAGTTTAGGAGACTCCTGTGTCTTATGTAAGAGCTAGATGCACTATAAAGTTGAACTCACGGGTATAACTTGGCAGATGGGGATTAAACACCATAGATCTGTCAACCTGCTGATAATAGATATGGGAAATTCAAATTGTCAACATTGTATAGTGTAAGTTTAAAAGATATACTAATGATAATATACTAAGTGAGTTACAGAGCCAGTACATGGGTATAGTTATAGCTCGCCTGAAATGCAATGTCCATCCATCAGTCTGTCCTTCTAGTGTTCACTTTTAGCTCAAATGGTCTGAAGGGATTTATGACACGGCATGGTGTCCTTCCGTTTGGCCATCCGTTGTCCGTAAAGTTTTCACTTTTCAAGTTCTTCTCTGGAACAAGTGATTCTAGAGCGCTTAATATTTATGCACTCTTTGGTAAAAACCGATTTTACATAGTAGATTTGATGACCCTGTTGCCCCAAATAAGGGTCATAAGGGCCATGAACTGAAAACCCATTTTCATCTTCAAGTCCAGTACAATGACCTCTAAGAAATTTTACTGTTGGTTACAGACTCCTTAGCCAAAGGTGATTCTAAATTGCATATTTGTTGACACTGTTGCTCAACATAAGGGTCCACAGGGTCGGGACCTAAAGATATTGTGTATATTGTTATATGTTTCTCCAGCACACAAGCTCCAGTAAGTTTGTACAAAGCCAAGCAGACTATTAAGTTTGCATTCAATTAATGTTGATATGTATTACAACCTAGAAGCTAGTTTCCTCTTCTCAAGAGTCATAAACAAAAGACAACTGATATCTTGTGTTATTTGTGACACTCTGACAACTTCTTGAAAATAATAATGTTCAACCTTTTATACTGTTTAAACTGTTAGAGAGTCAAATGCTCTATATTTAACAATGAATTAAATTTGATTAGTCCTTGGCTTATCAGGCCTGAAAGGACAGACAGGTTTATGGCATTGGCCGGGGTCTCACCACATTTGCCACATTCGACTTCTCTTTTAGAACTGCTTCACCCAAGGCTGAACTTAAGTGAGAATGTACCTTGCACCTAGGGGATAGAAAGCTTGTTCATTATGTCCTAACGCCCTCATATGGGCATGGCAGTCATTAATCCTGAAAACTATTCACTGCTTCCTTTCTGAAACCAGGTAACTAGGAAGTTTAAAATTGCAGAATAATATACACTTAATTACTCATGGTGAGGTCATTATGTGAAATACAAGGACTCGAGACCTGACTCCCGAGGACGTCTGACGTGACTGAGACCGCAGGAATCGGAGGTCAATGTACAAATATATTTTTCGATCACGTGGTGTGAACTGGCCAATGATATTCTTACAAATTTAATTGAGGTATAATAACATGTGTTGCATGTAGACTAAAGTTTGTTCATCACGTCTTGATCCCTCAAATATGCCATGGCAAGGGGTTCCCCTTTAAACGACTTCATCCCAAGACCCAAAACCCAGTCATGATAGAAAAATATTTATTTGTGAAAACCATCTTTGTTGGATTGAGACTGGGATCTATAAATTTCATAAGCATACCCCTAAAAACAAAGGCTTGACAAGGTTGTAATTTAAAGTGCTTTCCGTTTGAAGTCATACTGCTCTCGTTATGTGTGGTCATGCTTATCGTGTTAGTTTGGTCAAACGGCTTTTGTTATGGTTTGTCATGCTGCCCACGTCGTGGTTTGGTCATGCTGTTCATGTGTTGGTTTGGAAATGCTGATTTTGTAACGATTTGGTCATGCTTCTCTTGTCATTGTTTTGTCAGGCTTCTCTTGTCATGATTTGGTCATGCCGATCTTGTCATGGTTTGGTCATGCTGCTCTTGTCATTGTTTGGTCATGCTTCTCTTGTTATGGTTTGGTCATGCCGATCTTGTCATTGTTTGGTCATGCTGCTCTTGTTATGGTTTGGTCATGCTGCTCTTGCCATGGTTTGATCATGCTGCTCTTGTCATGGTTTGGTCATGCTGCTCTCGTCATGTTTTGGTCATGCTGCTCTCGTCATGGTTTGGTCATGCTGCTCATGTTATGGTTTGGTCATGCTGCTCTTGTCATGGTTTGATCATGCTGCTCTTGTCATGGTTTGGTCATGCTGCTCTCGTCATGGTTTGGTCATGCTGCTCTCGTCATGGTTTGGTCATACCGCTCTTGTCATGGTTTGGTCATGCTGCTCATGTCGTGGTTTGGTCATGCTGCTCTTTTCATTGTTTGTTCATGCTGCTCTTGTCATTGTTTGGTCACACTGCTCTTGTCATGGTTTGGTCATGCTGCTCTTGTCATTGTTTGGTCATGCTGCTCTTTTCATTGTTTGGTCATGCTGCTCTTGTCATTGTTTGGTCATGCTGATCTCGTCATGGTTTGGTCATGCTGCTCTTGTCATTGTTTGGTCATGCTGCTCTTGTCATGTTGCTCTTGTCATGGTTTGGTCATGTTGCTCTTGTCATGTTTTGCCATGCAGCTCTTGTCGTGGTTTGGTCATGCTGCTCTTGTTATGGTTTGGTCATGGTTTGGTCATGCTGCCCTTGTCATGGTTTGGTCATGCTTCTCATGTCGTGGTTTGGTCATGCTGCTCTTGTCATGGTTTGGTCATGCTGTGCTCTTGTCATTGTTTGGTCAAACTGCTCTTGTCATAAGTTTGGTCATGCTGCTCTTGTAATTGTTTGGTCATGCTGTGCTCTTGTCATTGTTTGGTCATGATTTGGTCATGCTGCTCTTGTCATTGTTTGGTCATGGTTTGGTCATGCTGGTTTTTGTCATGGGTTGGTTATGCTGCCCTTGTCATGGTTTGGTCATGCTGCTCTTGTCATGGTTTGGTCATGCTGTGCTCTTGTCATTGTTTGGTCATGATTTGGTCATGCTGCTCTTGTGTTGGTTTTGAAATGCTGATTTTGTAACGATTTGGTCATGCTTCTCATGTCATGGTTTTGTCATGCTTCTCTTGTCATGGTTTGGTCATGCTTCTCTTGTCATGGTTTGGTCATGCTGCTCTCGTCATGGTTTGGTCATGCTGCTTTTGTCGTGGTTTGGTCATGCTGCTCTTTTCATTGTTTGGTCATACTGATCTTGTCATGGTTTGGTCATGCTGTTCATGTCATGGTTTGGTCATTGTTTGGTCATCCTGCTCTTGTCATGTTTTTGTCTTCCACGTATTATGATTTGGTCATGCTTCACATGTGATGATTTGGTCATGCTGCTCTTGTCATTGTTTTGTTATGCTGATCTTGTCATGATATTGTTATGCTGATCTTGTCATTGTTTAGGCATCCTGCTATTGTCATGTTTTTGTCTTCCAAGTATTATGATTTGGTCATGCTTCACATGTCATGATTTGGTCATGCTTCTCATGTTATGATTTGGTCATGCTGCTCTTGTCGTGATTTGGTAATGCTTCTCATGTCATGGTTTGATCATGCTTCTCATGTCATGGTTTGGTCATGTTGCTCTTGTAGTAGTTGGTCATGCTGCTCTTGTCGTGGTTTGGTCGTGCTGCTCTTGTCATTGTTTGGTCGTGCTGCTCTTGTCGTGGTTTGGTCATGCTGCTCTTGTCATGGTTTGGTCATGTTGCTCTTGTCATGTTTTGCCATGCTGCTCTTGTCATTGTTTGGTCATGTTGCTCTTGTCATATTTTGTCATGTTGCTTGTCATATGTGGACATGTTGCTATTAACATGGTTTGGTTTTGCTGCTTTTATTATGATTTGGTCATGCTTCTCATGTCGTGGTTTTGTCAAGCTGCTCTTGTCGTGGTTTGGTCATGCTGCTCTTGTCGTGGTTTGGTCATGCTGATCTTGTCGTGATTTGGTCATGCTGCTCTTGTCGTGGTTTTGTCATGCTGCTCTTGTCATGGTTTGTCATGTTGCTATTTACATGGTTTGGTTTTGCTGTTTTTATTATGATTTGGTCATGCTGCTCTTGTCGTGGTTTGGTCTCCCAAGTATTGTTATGATTTGGTCATGCTTCTCATGTCGTGGTTTGGTCTCCCAAGTATTGTTATGATTTGGTCATGCTTCTCATGTCGTGGTTTGGTCACGCTGCTCTTGTCATTGTTTGGTCATGCTGCTCTTGTCATTGTTTGGTCATGCTGCTCTTGTCGTGGTTTGGTCATGCTGCTCTTGTCATTGTTTTCTAATGCTCTTGTCATGGTTGGTCATGGCAAGTATTGTTGTGATGTGGTATTGCTGTTGTTATGGTTTGGTCATGCAAATCTTGTTGTGATTTGGTCATGCTGTTGCTGTCATGGTTTAGTCAAGCTGTTACTGTCATGGTTTGGTCATGCTTCTCCTCACAATTGTACCTGCCATTATTTGTATTTTTTACAATTTTAACTTTCTTATGGGGTTGGCGGCAATTTACATAAATACTGGGATTTTAAGAATACCAAATAATAAAACTCCCATGAAATGCTTATGTCCATCTTCCGTAACGTTTAAAATGTTTTACCTCCCTCCAGAGACGCTACAAACCCAAATTTCAAATTTTGTGCGGAGATACCTTGAATCAGTTTTTTTTCTTTCTATTGGGCGTCAAAACACCCATTCCTAATAGCTAATGGGGATTCTTACCGTAGATTTGGTGACCTTATGACCCCAAATGGGGTCATAGGGGTCACAACCTAACCAATCTATTTTCATCGTCTCCTTCAGTTCCAAAACCTTGACCAATGGGCATTCTAAATTGTAGATTCCATGACCTCAAAGCCTAAAAGCCTATTTTCATCCCTTTCTCAAGTATGAAAAGGTAGGTGAAATCACATAACTTAGATTTTCCACCTTCGGCAATAAATCAATGATGCGCTACAGAGCTGATGGCTCTATTTTAACTTGCAACCTATAAGAGCATTCACAGTGATAATTCCTTAAAAATTATTTCATCCGTTAGTCCTATATCTTATATCATGATAAATTATGCAAAGGTTGTTGATTTACAGCGCTGACGACTTCATGTTTTAAATTTAAAAAGTGCTTCATAAGAATTCCAGATTAACTCTTTTAGAGAGGTGCATTGCTAGATATCTTTTAATTGTCAGCTCATCAAGCCAGAAAGGCGTATTGTGTGTGAGATGGGATGTGTATTGGGCGTCAGGGGAACTGATGGGGTCACTATAGTTTTGGGTTCAGTTTTAGTAAAGTACTAGACTTCAGGTCCCTTGTACTGTGTGGCTGATCCCTTGAGTGAAAAAGCAAGCATGAAAAAAACAATACAGACCGCTTTTTTAAGAAATGCTTGTTTAATTTAACAATACAAATTAAAGTTTGTGTTGGAATACTTCAAAATCTGGGATTTGTGTTGTCAATGTGAATTCTGGACAGTGCCTTATTAGAGTGACTTATACCTCAAGTGAAAGTACGAGCCTGTTATGAAGTAAAACAAAAAATAATAATACAGGCCACGTTTTAAAAATATATATACATCATAGTTTTCCATTTATATTAAATGTTTCAGTTGTCAATGTGAATACTGAACAATGCCTTATTATTTGATATGTTCCTATCTACCTTAATATTGTGAAAACTTAGATACCTGTTGAGCTACAGAGCCCATGTCTCTCAGTCATGTGTATGTTAGTTGTGTAATGGGGCTCGGGGTGAGTAAGGAGGTCACTAGGTTGGATGGGGTTCAACTAATGAGAAACTAAGGGATGGTGGCACACAAATCTTGTTAAGCACTGGGGAGGGGGTACGGTAGGAGCATAATATTTATTGTAGCGTTGGGCTGAAATACAAAAGACTTTGACTATTTAATGCTTTGTAAATACAGATATATATTTATCTGTTTATGTAGGAAATGTTGACATATTTCAGTAACATTTCAGATTACCTGTTTTAGATCTCCTACCATTGATAACAATTTATTCAAATCCTGATGAGCTACAGAACCCATGATTCTATTGGTTACTCTAATTGATGGTTTGTTTTTGTTTTAGCCAATGAGGTCTTTGAGCCGAGATGCCCGATATCAACTCTAATGGATGGTTTGTTTTTGTTTTAACTAATTAGGTCTGAGAACCGAAATGACCAATATATGGATGGTTTGTTTTTGTTTTAGCCAATGAGGTCTTTGAGTCAAGATGACCGATATCAACTCTAATGGATGGTTTGTTTTTGTTTTAGCTAATGAGGTCTGAGAACCGAAATGACCAATATATGGATGGTTTGATTTTGTTTTAACTAATGAGGTCTGAGAACCGAAATGACCAATATATGGATGGTTTGATTTTGTTTTAACTAATTAGGTCTGAGAACCGAAATGACCAATATATGGATGGTTTGATTTTGTTTTAACTAATTAGGTCTGAGAACCGAAATGACCAATATATGGATGGTTTGATTTTGTTTTAACTAATTAGGTCTGAGAACCGAAATGACCAATATATGGATGGTTTGTTTTTGTTTTAACTAATTAGGTCTGAGAACCGAAATGACCAATATATGGATGGTTTGATTTTGTTTTAACTAATTAGGTCTGAGAACCGAAATGACCAATATATGGATGGTTTGATTTTGTTTTAACTAATTAGGTCTGAGAACCGAAATGACCAATATATGGATGGTTTGATTTTGTTTTAACTAATTAGGTCTGAGAACCGAAATGACCAATATATGGATGGTTTGATTTTGTTTTAACTAATTAGGTCTGAGAACCGAAATGACCAATATATGGATGGTTTGTTTTTGTTTTAGCCAATGAGGTCTTTGAGTCAAGATGACCGATATCAACTCTAATGGATGGTTTGTTTTTGTTTTAGCTAACGAGGTCTTTGAGTCAAGATGACCAATATCAACTCATTGATCCTTAATGTTTAATAATTGCTAATTTAAAAGTAGAAGCTATGCTCGAGTGCTCCTTTAATGAAGGAAACATGGCTCACTGACACGCAGTGGGAGTTGTGACTTGTTGGAGAAGTTTAGGTCACATCATTAATGTTTGTGTAGGAACTCCTCCAAATACTTGAATGCCCAAGACGTTTAGATTTTAGACCTCACAGTGAATTTAAATTGACACACTAAACTCACAACTTAACAAAAGCAATGTGCTCACTGCTTATTGTTATTGTTAATTCGCTTTTATGTATTGTTGTAGTGTTATCGAGTGGTTGCTCCGTGCAAATGTTTGTTACATTTATATGAAATAAAGATTTGTGATCTCGTTTTAGTCTCTTGTTTGCAATGAACTCCAGTCACTAACAAAGTTAGTGTACTGACATCAGTTTTGTCTACCCTTTTTCCTCGAATAGACGTCCCTTGTCTGAAACCCAGTGTTTATTTACTCCAAATGGTCATTCTCCATCATCAATTCGAGGAAATAGTGTACACAATGCCCGATATTGTATACTTATAAAATATCATAGGTATTTGATAGGTTATAATTTGCAGTGAAAATATGAACTTTCTAACTCGTCTCCATCACCGGCTAATGTTAGCCTTGCAGCATTCATTTAACTTTCATGTGCTAACATAGCGGAGCGCTACACCTCAAATGTAACATAGGCTCTGATCTCTAACATATAAAGACATTAAGTAAATGTGGCAAACCTTAAATTAGCCAGTGATGGAGACTGGTGCGAGGTATGAATTATGACATTTGAAAGGTGAATATTCATCAGAGAGGTGCTACGTGTACACAGTACCAAGTGTTGAACCTTGAGTTTATCACTATCTCTTACCTTGTGTTGGTGACTGAATCCTAGGGTTGTGGATTCGAGTCCCACTAAATATTCACCACAACAGGATGTGTACTATTGCAGATATATATCACTGTTACAGAAGAGCTGGGTTGTGGGCAAATTATGTCGGACATTACATGTACCTGGGCATCAATTTAGCAAAATGTCATTCCATAATTATCCAGCTCGATATCTCCTATTGCGCGCTAGTTTCAGCTAATGTTTGCAGATTTTACCTAATGCAAAGCCACAATGATGTTGCATGAGTTTTCCTGCAATAACACTAAATGTAGATGTGTATCTCCAAATAATGGTAATAGGTTATTTTTTGACCACATGACCTCTGACACAAGTCGAGCTCTTTACAGGTGAGTGATATCGAATCCTGATTATTTTAATACAAGTACACTATCAAAAGATAAAATAACTTAGATGTTGTCTGATCCATTTGACATCACATGTTTGGAAAGTGATATCTTCACTCTCACCCGTTTTATCATTTATGAACATTTATGAAACTGTACAACAATAAACATGTGTATAGAAAGAATTATCAAGGTGTGAACTCAGTCTTGTAGCAATGAACTTTAATCACAGCAATACCGGTTCACACATCTAAGTGTCGTCACACTTATAGGAACATTCGTGTTGGAATTTTCCCAATGTTATAATATACATAGAATATTGTGTTGCAAGCTTTCTTCTTGGAACACCACTAATAGTACTCTCCTATCTTCTCGCCACATACACTCATGATCCATATTGCAATACAATCAGCATCAAACCAGACTTGTTCATATATCATTGAAAAGCATATTATGAATAGACAAACTTGTCCATAATATAAATAATGGGAGATATTAATACAGCAAACTTTGCAACTTTTAATGTATGATATGGGCGCTACCTTGGTCATTACCAAACTATATATATATATATATATATATATATATTTATA
Source organism: Gibbula magus (assembly GCA_936450465.1). Classification (NCBI taxonomy): domain Eukaryota; kingdom Metazoa; phylum Mollusca; class Gastropoda; order Trochida; family Trochidae; genus Gibbula; species Gibbula magus. Next base: position 69,904,086 of record OW388298.1, read on the forward strand.
TAAATATGTATGATTCTAGAAGGCCGTCCCGTCACAACCATCGTGAGGTACCCCGTTATACTGCTGAGGGATAAAAGGCAGATTTTGACAAAACTCAGTCTCAATAATTGCCTCAGTCTCTTCAATGTGGCGCAGGGTATCACTGTTTGACCTATCAGAATAGCCGCGCATATTGTTGTTGAACTATACTATGCAGAAGAACCATCATGTTTCAGTGACTTAGTTAATAAGTTGTTGGGACATTCAGTGCTCAGTGTTGGCAGATGGTGCCTGACTCTAAGGGTATGCCATTAAAAGGAGGGGGAAGAAGACATAACACATAGCAGCAGGATGTCAGTTTTAAAGTTGTTTGGATACTCAGTGCTCAATGCTGGTGGCTGGTGTCTGACTCTGAGGGGAAGGGAATAAGACTAGTTATAACACGGGATTTGAAAGTTTACAAACGTGAAATATAATTTAACCTTGATAAGGAAAGGTAAACTCTATTTTCACTGCCAACATATCATCTTTGCTAATTTCATTTCAAATAATTTCACTCAACTTGCATATTCTTCCCAAAACTTGCTTCAAATGTAAATCCAGCAAGAGCCTTTTAAATATGCAAAGTAGTTTTATGTCAATTAAACATTAGCAACCAAAATCTGTCTTTCTGTCTTTTGCAGATAAGTTCCAAAACTAAAATCAACCCATTGACTGGCACCAGCCGCGACGCATTGTCCGGTTTTCGATCAGAAATCACGTCCACTACTTGATTACAGTGCAGTCTCTAAACAGAACCGACTTGCAAGAAAACAATAATTATTGGCAAGAGTCAGTAGGCCTACGTCCCAACACAGTTTATAATGTTTGACATAATATTATGTTACTCCAGAACTCACAGAGCATGGGTGTCCCTGTAACACTGATGAACAATGTAAATTGTTAAGATAATTGCAGTCACCTAGACTGAATTGTCGGAGCATGTACTTCACTCAGTCTTTACATGGCATGTTTAATATATAAACCTCTTGACATGGGCTATGGTCCAGCAGCCTTCTATCATTTCACTTTGGTTAGTTTTGACTTCTTCACAAGTACTACTCCATTCCAACATCTGATATTTTATGACATGCACCTCGCAGCTAGGGGCTTACAATTGAAACATTTCGTTTTTACCACATTCAAATATAGAAAAAGAAATATATTCGTCATCATATATATAATGTGAATTATGAAAAGTGAAATTCCCGATGAGCTACAGAGCCAATGGATATATTTTTCTCATTTTGATAACAACACATATATAGGTCAGATGCCCTTGTTGTATAATTGCCATGATTCTATATTTATGTGTATGTATACGATTTGATTTATTCCTTAAGGCAACTTAATAATAGGTCCGTTCTTCCCGTGGTTAGGTACCCATTTAAACAGCTTAGTGGACTGAGTGCAATGTGGATTAATTGTCTGACCCATGAACACAACACAGTATGAATCCATGGTTAAATAGTGTGGGTGTTTCAGCCGGGATTCGAACCCAACCCAACGGGAGAGGTCAACACGCCTACCACTACACTACTTAACTATTGAATATTGTACGATATGAAACCTCCATTTAGTATAATATATGTACAGTTATATATATGTTTTATAAACATAAAGTGTACATATTGATGAAAACATTTTCAAAGATCGAGTCCTGATTCTACTTGGACAATTTCATGTTTTAAAACTCCCCTCGCCTCTGCAAGACGGTAAGTGTTTACATCATGTTTTCAGAAGGAAAGAGCACGATCTGCACGTGCACGATGTCTATTTCCAAACCCATCACTGTCAGGTTTGGGAGATAGGGCACTTTTGGTAGAGGACTTTACCGGCAGTTTTATAACGTAGAATGGAGTTGGAAAACATATTGTAAAATAAATGTTGACCTTGTTTTAACTTTTAAAACTATATTTTCTTCATTTATTGTTTATTCAACAAAGATATCTAAAATGTATATGTGTCGTGTATTAAATAAAACAATGTTTTTTAAAGTGATTAATAGTTTAAATGTATTGAAAATAAGGAGCGAGTTCAATAACGTGTCTGTCTGTTCGTCCTATAGTCTGTCCATCCGACTATGCTTGTAGCTTGGAATAGCATGTTGGAGTCAGATAATGATCTCATATTGAAATTCTTTGTAAATAGTGGAGTTTAATCATTATGTTGAATTTGCTTTGTAGTCTACTCCGAGGAAAAGAAAAAGATGTGTTATAACACACGGCAGCAGAACGTTGATTGCTAAGATGTTGAGACATTCAGTGCTCAGTGCTGGTGCCTGGTGTCTGACTCTGAGGGTGTGCTACCTTAAGGAAGGGGAGAATTTGTTATAACACATGATAACAGAACGTTAGTTGATAAGTTGTCGAGGCATTCAGTGTTCAGTGCTGGCGGGTGGGGACTGACTCTGAGGGTGTGCTATTGTAAGGATGGAAATAAAATGATATAACATAGGACAACAGAGTATTAGTTGATCAGTTGGTGGGACATTCGGAGCTCAGTTTTGGTGGTTGGTGTCTGCTTCTGAGGTAGGGCTTCTATGAGTACTCGAGCACGAGTCGGGATGAGTTGGACTCGAGTCCATTTTCTGGGACTCGAGGAAAAGATCACATTAATATCACATTAATGTAAGTTATATCATTGAACATGCATTGGGACAAGTTATATACCACGTTACAAGTGAATAGTGACAACAACCCTGGTCGCATCGGCTACTTCACAGCCACAAAGTTCAGTTAAAATCGTGCAATACAACCAAATAAAACAGTTAATTGATGATATCAGATGAAGTTTACACCAACAAATGTTAATATATATGATGCTTATATGGTCAAGTTGTTTGATATACTGATGTCAAATATCAAACTTGTGTTTATCAATTGTATGTTGGTCGAGTTCACAAGCGACAGTAGACGGGTTTCACATCTAATATTGAATGTTACCTCTTTCATAAGGTAAAATAAATGTTTTCTGTTATTATTTCAGTATATTTGTGAAATAAAAAGGCAATAATGGATGTCATATATATCACTACACAAACATGATTATGACACCGTCTTATGAGGTAAAATACTCGATTTCAAGTGTAGAGTTAAATCACCAGGTGCACAACAAATCAAACTGCGAGAATTTTGCTTGGAGGTAATTATCGCCTATATAAAATAATGCATTTTTACTTGAAATTATAACAAATGCATATCAATATAAAATGTTCATGAATTGTGAATAGTGAAATAATAATGTAAACGATGGATGAAATATGATGGCATTATGTGAAATATTTATAAATATATATTGTGTGTGATTCAATGTATAATAATATATGAATGTTAGTTTTCACTAGTCAGAAAAAGCTCTCCTCCCATGAAATGTACATTCTCTACATACCTCTACGATGACTCCAAAGTTACCTACGTGAAACAGTAGGGTAGGGGATAACCATATAAGAGTATCAGTCGGAAGACAAGAGAGCCAGAAATATACTCTTGGCGTCATCAGACAGGTAGACCAATGAAACAGTCTAGAATGCAATTTCCGAGTATAGTAGACTATATAAACGGGAGATTACCGATTTGCTATGAGTGCGGGCCTTTGTTTTGTATATGCCCCAGACTCACGCACCTATGTACGGAGATGATTGATAGTAAAGACTTGGATGTGAGAGAACCTCAGTGTTTTGTCTTCTATGAATAAACTCAATCGCCAGAGCTACATCCCCAGCTAAAGGCAATAAAAGCTAAAGGCGATATGGTGTCCGAGATGCGGGATTCCACAAGATTCCTCAAATTGGATATGGATTCTCATTCAGGAACAGGAAATTGTGAGTACCGTTATTAGAAATATGGGGTACACGATTCTAGATGGCGCTCACATCAACACCCTTAAATGTGCCATCAAACATTTTAACACCTGAGGCCTCTAGCAACGAATTTCAGGAAATAGAAGATGAAAATGTTTTAAGAGAGTTTGAGTTAGAAGAAAATGATTTAAGAACGAGAAGTGCAATCTTTGATTCGAATTTAGAAGATGACCCTAGATATGATGAGCATTTAATACATAGATCGAGAACTTTCAGAATGCCTGATTTTGGTATGAATTTGGACGTTTTTAATGATAAGGACAATTTAGATGCTAGAGTTTGGGTACTACGTTTTAATGGTTATGCAAATCTAAAACTATGGACCGAGCAGGAGAAAATCTCTACTTTTCCTCTCTTTCTTAGAGGAGGAGCAGCTGAGTGGTTCTACCACAATGATTTGAGTAGAGCCGCTCGCTTTAGCCAAGTAGAAGAAGCCTTCTTAGCGAGATATAGCCATGACAAGAATAGATTTACCTTGCTAGAAAAATTAAATCAGAGAAAATTAGCTGATGGCGAGGATGTTGAAAAGTACATTTCTGACATTCTCAGCTACGCAGCTAGCCTCAAATTCTCCGATGGAGACACCAGAGACGCGCTCATCAGAGGTCTCTGTGAATCCGTTAAGATATCGGTGCTTTTTAAAGAGCCAGATACCTTACGGGACACTCTGAAGTACATACGCCTCGCCAGCGAACTGAGACCACGCAGGTCAGAAGATATGGCCAGTGCTATAACTCGTCTCACAGATAGAGTTGCTGACATGCAAGCCTCACTAGCCAGGTCAGTGAGTGCTATGCAGGTGCCGAGAAGCCCTGCATTCAGCCAAAATAGCGGAGCACCTCCGTCCACTGCCCAAAGACCCGCTCGGTCAAGGGAGCAGTTTAGACAGTGCTACAAGTGCGGGTATCAATATGATCCCATGCACAAATGTCCTGCAAAGAACGCAAGGTGCAATAATTGCGGGCGGATAGGTCACTTTCAACGTGTTTGTCGAAACCAGGGACAGTCAAATTACAATACCAATTACCGTAAATGACATGTTTGCCCCACCCAGAAATCAAAATTGTCAAAGAGATCTATCAAATTTTCCAAAACAGGTAACAGTGTTAAGCATAGTAAAAATTCTAAAATTTCGCAGATGGAACACAAGGCTAAGGAGTTTGATCAAAACCTTATTCAAATAACCGTTGGAAACAATGATTATGACGCGGTTCTGGACACAGGAGCTTCGGTTTCTGTCATATCTCAAAACTTATTTGAAAAATGGAAGGATAGTAAGCATGTATTCCTTGAACAGTCTGGTATTACAGCAATAACAAGTGTGGATGGGAATAGACTTACCGTGCTTGGAAAAATAACCTTACCCTTTAAGGTAAACAATCTCCAAATGGCTCACACATTCTTTGTTATTTCAAAATTGTCAAATGACATTTACTTGGGACTGGATTGGCTTAAAGAGCAGAAAGCACATATTGATTTTGAAACTAACACGTTGTCAGTCCAGAATGGTTTGATTGAAATTCCTATAAAAGGTACTGATAAGGAAGTTTATGTCAGAGTTGTTAATAAATCAAAGATAACAATACCTGCCAGATCGGAAGCATATGTTTCAATAAAAATTTCACAGAAATATAATGATACTCAAGGCATTTGCGAACCAACTACACTTCTGTCAAAGAAATACAAAATTTGTGGTGCAAAATGTATTATACAGGTAAATCAGGGAGAGTCAGTCTACAGAGTTTTAAATCCAACAAATTCACAGGTAAACATCAAAAGAAATGTTCCAATTGCTTCTTATAGCGTGATAAATCAAAATCAGGTTATAGGGCAATTAACAGAAACAAATAAAGCTAAAACAACTGACAAAGGCAAACCACACGGCCGGGATTATGTCAAAATTGCTAAGGAAATGGGTTTTGATTTAAAGGATTCTGATTTAACAAATGAGCAAAAACAAACATTATTACAATTTCTCGGAATTCACAGAACAAATTTCGCTATGGATATGTCAGAATTAGGACTTTGCAAATCGAAAACACATACAATTGAGGTAGGAGACACTAAACCTATAACTCAAAGATTCTATAGAACTAACCCAACTAAAGATTTCGAGATGAAAAAGCAGCTAGATGAAATGTTGAAACATGGTATCATTTCGGAATCTCAAACTCCGTGGCTGTCACCAGTTGTCTTAGTACAACAAGCAAATAAGTCGCGTCTGGTCTGCGATATGAGACAGATAAATAAAGTGTCAAAAAGTTACAGTTATCCACTACCTCGCATGACAGATGTGATAGATTCCTTGGCTTCATCAAAATCTACCATTTTTTCTACCATTGATTTATATGCAGGATATCACCAGATAGCCATGGACCCACAAAGTAAGAAATACACGGGCATAACAACAAAATTTGGTAATTTTGAATTCAACCGCATGTGCTTTGGTTTGAAAAACGCCCCTCATACTTTCCAAGCTGCTATGACAGATATACTCAGAGATTTGAATTGGCGGTCAGTACTCATCTACATAGATGACATACTTATTCACAGTCCAGATTTTGAAACACACATGACGCATCTTTCTCAAGTATTTGACTGTCTAAGCAAAGCAAACTTAAAAGCAAAACCTTCAAAATGCCATTTTGCTAAAACCAAGATTAAATACTTAGGTTTTATCTTCTCAAAAAACGGAGTGGAAGTAGATCAAACAAAAACGGAAGTAGTGACAAATTTTCCAACCCCTAAAAACCAGAAGGAATTAAAATGTTTCACAGGACTAGGTACATACTACCGCCGGTACATCAAGGACTACGCAAAGCTAGCTTCACCCCTACATGAACTTCTGAAAAAGGATGCTAAGTTTGTCTGGACGGAGAAACAGGATAAGGCCTTCAACGAAATAAAACGCCGCCTTGTTTCGCCTCCAGTGTTAGCATATCCAGATTTCTCTAGACCGTTCATTCTCTACTGCGATGCTAGTGAAAAAAGCATTTCTTACATATTACACCAAACTAATTTCGTGAAAGAACCATTCGGGAAAGAACACGTCATAGAACACGTCATTGCGTACGGGGGACGCGCTTTACGCAAGTATGAGCTTAATTTTTCAACAACTGAAAAGGAATGTTTAGCCATGATTTTCGGAATAAAACACTTTAGTGTATATCTCTCAAACAACAAATTCACAGTGGTCACAGATCACAACGCTTTAAAATACTTACATGATAATACTAGTCGGAACTCGCGCCTAGCGAGGTGGTCCTTGTCAATCTCGAATTATGATTTTGATATCAAGTACAAAAAGGGTATCACACACGTAAATGCAGACTCGTTATCGCGAAGACCGTATCCATCCGATTTGACTGCCCAGCCTGAAGACTTATTTGAAAACGTTCTGTCTGTGCCGACCTCTCAGACTAATGAGAATACCAGAGAACCAGCAAGTTCTCAGGTTACCACTGACCCGGAAAATGATAAACAACCTCTCGACCAGAAAGAAAGCCCGATACTTAAGTTAGCAAGCATGGTATCCATTAAACCAGTCAATATCTCTAAACTTCAGAGTTCAGATGCTACTTTGGCTCCTCTTATCAAATATCTCCGTGAGGGAGAGATCCCATCTGATGATAAATCAGCACGTAAATTGATCTTAAAATGTCAAGATTACATAATCGAAGATGATGCAACACTTTGGCATTTTTACTATCCACGTGGGAATTTTCATCGCCGTGACCGCATGATAAAACAATTAGTAATTCCATTTCAACTTCAAGACGAGGTTTTGAGATCATTGCACGACGAGCTAGCACATCAGGGTCAGGAACGTGTCTATTTCGCAGCGCGGGAACGATTTTACTGGGATACAATGTACAATGACATCGCTTTTTACGTGAAATCATGTATTAAGTGTCAGACAGGCAAGCGCGACTTCCATGCAAAGAAAGCACATTTAATTCCTTTACCTATCGGATCATTGTTTTACCGGATTCATTGCGATATCTTAGGTCCATTACCAGAATCGAAAGAAGGTTTCAAATACCTCCTTGTTGTAGTATGTGCTTACAGTAAATGGGTAGAGGCTATCCCATTGAAAGACCAAACAGCTGTTGAAGTTGCGAAAGCTCTATACCGTACAGTCATAACTCGATACGGCACACCTGTACAGATTTTAACAGATCGCGGAACAAATTTCATGAGCCACCTATTTCAGGAAATGTGCAGACTCTTAAAGATCGAAAAATTGTCAACAAGTAGTTACCACCAACAGTGTAATTCACAGGTTGAGCGTTTCAATTCCTTCCTTGAGCAATCTCTCAGAATGTATATTGATAAAGAACAAACAAATTGGCCAGATATCATGCCTGATATCCTCATGGCATTCCGCGGCTTCCCGTCAACCATGAGCACGCATTACTCCCCCTTCTTTCTGATGTTTGGCCAGGAGATGCGTTTACCGTGCGAAACTACACTGATACCAAATGAAACTTTGAATCAAAACGTCAGAGACAGGTTGCACGATTTAACACATGGTTTCGAAATAACTAGAACTCAAGTGAAGAAAAACATTGAACATGCTCAACAGCAGTATAAGAAATACTATGATAGAACAGCTAAGGAACCAGATTTTTCCATAGGACAGAAAGTGTGGCTACTTTGCTGTAAGACCCCAATAGGCAAGAACAGAAAGCTTATCTCGAAATACGTGGGACCGTATTACATTGTAGAAGAGTTGTCAAATTACAATTACAAGCTTAGAAATACCACTGACAATAAATTGTTAAAGGCCCCAGTACATGCAAACAGACTGAAAATGTTTTGGAGTCCAGAGGACCGCCCAACAAATGTACCAGATGACATAGATTTGTCTGATAATCTAAATCCAGAATTATTGCATGAAGATGATGATATCTCTGATGACACTGACACAGTCACGAGTGACAGACACTCACAGGTTGACACACATTCTGACGATGCTGAGAATAAGACTGACACCATGACGGGTGATACTGCTGCTGACACACAAATTGACGACGACGACAAGACTTGTCAATCAAATGATGCAGAAGAAATTTACTATGTGGAAAAGATCTTAGCACACAAAAAGATAAATGGACAGTCATACTACAGAATAAAATGGCTAAATTATCCACTTAGAGAATCCACATGGGAAATAGAAACAAATATTCCAGATCATATAATACAGGAATATTTCGTTGCTAAAGACTTAAAAGCAAAAGGTCGCAGAAAGAAAACTAGAAAAAGACAAAATTAAAGTGTTCAAATAAAGGAATGACACATATATTATGACCAAGAAAAAAGAAAAAGAAAAGAAGAAAAAGCCATATAATAAAACATATATAAGTCACGAAATGTACGGTAATAATTATCCATGGAATCGCTAAAGCATACATGAAATGCAATATTATACGAATTTCATTTGTCATTAACATAATTTCAAAATTAAAATTGCGCGCAAACATTAGGAACGTAATATGTATTGACAATGTTTTTCCATAATAGACAACGATTAATTTTACCGTGCATTACACATAGAAAAGTGACACCTGTCATTTTCTTTGTCAGGTATGAAGATGGCGATCGTGATGATGACGATGATGATGATGATGACAGCTACACAAGCAAATACAGTCTCACGCGTAAATTGGGGAACATTTTTCCTTCATGCAGGAAAATTAAGTGCAAGCAAATCGAATTGGGTGCACACCTTCCAAGTCCAGTTACCGACAGTTCATGATATCAATTTCTTTTCCCCACAAGGGTGTACAAGTAGCAATCAGACTACGTGTAATATGGTACAAACAGCAACGGAATACTTTAATACAATTCAGCAGGAAGTGGTACAACATTGGCAGAAAATTGAAAATGATATAAATTCTTTAATTCCCACATTACGAATTCAGAGTACAGACAGTAGACAAAGGAGAAATATTATTGCTGAAATTTCTAAAGGAATTTTTGGTCTGGCTACAGATCATGATGTGCGAGTTTTGGCTCATCACTTACAACAGATAGCTAAGAGAACAGATAACATCACGCATAGTTTCGATGAGACACATGCCCTAATGACTTCCTTTATGACCAAAACAAATGAACGCATATCTAACGCTATAAATGGCATCACGGGAAACCATGCAGCTATTGTTCAAATTCAAACAACCCTACCTTTGTTTGAGAGCGCATCCATGTGGCTTACTAGGTATATGGCCAGACGAACGATGGACGTATCTAACCTTCAAGCATCGCTTGACCGGTTCCACATAGGCATTCAACAACTGATGGTAAACACATTATCACCGGACCTCATCCCAGTAGCGGATGTAGCAATTGCTCTGCGGCGAGTATCAAGACGTCTGCGTCAAAATTACCCAACGTTTCATATCGCCCAAACTTCAACTAGGTTTTACTATAATCAGCCAGTTATCGCGTACAGTAAACATGACATGCATATTTACGTAAGCATCGCGATACCAATAGTTAATAATGAACACCGAATGGACGTATATAAGGTTCAAACTTTCCCACTTCCTGTAAACCACACTTCAACGGACACAACTAAAGTTACCAACGTTCCGTCATATTTAGCAATTTCACCGTTACATGACAAATTTATTGAAATGACAGACTCAGATTTCACCTTATGTACAGGGCAGGGTACTAAACACTGCAAATATCTGACTAGCGTCCAGCTTTCTAAACAACCCACATGCAGTTTCTCTATGTTTATAAACGATTCTCCAGGTGTTAAACATAACTGTGTGTTTAGTTACTCAGTAAACGGTATAACTTCTTTCGTCACAGAAACGGAATCGGGAACACTCTTTATTAGTAATGCATCGACAATAATTACAACTTGTAACCAACACATTGAAAAACATGAAGGTTGTATTGCCTGTTATGTAAACGTACCATGTCAATGCGGAGTTTTGATTGACAATTTCGAAGTTTCACCGCGAATAAGAGATTGTCATCAAAACAGGACAATTTCCAAAGCTTATCCGGCAAATTTGCAACTGCTATCACACTTCTTCTCGGATGAAAAATTAAGAAATATTTCAGGAAACAGTCAGCTTCAAGAAATATTAAAATTTCAAATTCCAGATATCACAATTAAGACACATGAATTTTCAAAAATCATGAAAAAGGACAAAGACATAAAGGTCAACTTAGGAATTATAGCTAAGAAAGCTAAATTAGCGGAAAACGTTTATCCTTCACTGGCCGATCAATTGTATTTTGACAACACAATAGACGAAGATGGTATTTTTCGACTACAAAGATATTAGCTATAACTTCATTTGTCTTATCGGTTATGTCTATATCGATAGCGGCACTAATTTTCTTCAAAGTTAGGTCAATTGCTTTAACAATTGCCCTCTTAGCACATGCTCCGACGGCTAAAACACAACTAATATACGAGATACAAACACCACAAACAACGGCTAAAACCAGTGAGACTTGGCTCTCTATTGATTTTCAACCTGTCATTAATTTAGAAATAATACTACTTTCGATCCTAATACTTGTGATACTGATCATGATTTTTAGGTATTACTATCGCAAAATTAAACCAGTCACTACTCTGACAATGGAAATAGCAAATTACAATAGTTCGGTACGAATTCCCATCTACAACTTTAGATCTTGCCCCCATTACCTATCATTTACGGCTGATTCCGAAATTAAACATATTGAATTATTAAGAAATAGTATGTCAGCGTGTATGTATCTTGACTGGACAAATCCAAAAGTAAAACAAGGGAAAATTGTTCACAATGTGAATAATAACATTCACATTTCTCTTTACAAATATCTCTGTCTCAAGAAGTTACTTCTCACGCCGTATACGTATCATCTTTATTATCTCCATAGCGATATTGTATACCCAATAGACGTCGAAACAAACAAGCAAGCACAACCTCTACCATTAATAAGCCATAAATCAACACCACTGTATCCTGATCTAAATCAAGATAGTTATAAATAAGTATATGTCTCGATGCTCAACATACTATGGGAAATGATTCGAGAAAATGAAAATTACAGCATTCATAATTTTGAATTATATGACTCAAGCTCTCTTCTATCTCATATTACTTATGATTATGGCCAAAGGTAGCTACGAACATTACTGGCGCAGGGACTATAGAACGTGTACACCCTAAGGACTATGGTACTCACAAGTGAATGGTCCAAATTGAAGAGACCATGATAGAAAGAAGAAACATTACAAGCTATGTTAGCGACGGATTCGCATTTGTGCAGCTGATGACATCGTGTGGAATACAAAAGTAGGACAATGCAACGAAAAGTGTCGAGTGTGTCAGACAGATGTCAAAGTCAACAAATGGATTAACTTGCAGATATGCAAGTGCTGTTTCTGTGGTGGAAGGCAAAACATATATGCAGTGAAAAACGAAGTCAATATAATGACTCCAGACTAACATTACTAGTTGTACAATACACAACTAGTGTTGTGCATGGAAACCGTGTGTGTTGTGTGTGACAATATAATGGATTATTATCGTTGTGAATCACAACGTCTAAGGGAAAATCTTTGTCCCTACAGAATGAAACTGTTTCATGATGACAAGTTACCCCTTCATCATGCGAACGTTCATGGTGACTGACTTCTGTTGCAGTGGATTGTTTTCATATCCGTGTTGTGAATATAGACATAGAGCAGCAGATCTTGCGTGCAGTGAGATGACAATTCATTATAATGTGTGGATACATATATACAAACTATAATGTGTTCTGTGACATTTATAATCTCGATTCACAGAAACGGACTTGCATGTGCATGTTGTATTTACTGATAAATCGGGAGATTTATCTCTTTTCACCGGGGGCATATCGCCTATATAAAATAATGCATTTTTACTTGAAATTATAACAAATGCATATCAATATAAAATGTTCATGAATTGTGAATAGTGAAATAATAATGTAAACGATGGATGAAATATGATGGCATTATGTGAAATATTTATAAATATATATTGTGTGTGATTCAATGTATAATAATATATGAATGTTAGTTTTCACTAGTCAGAAAAAGCTCTCCTCCCATGAAATGTACATTCTCTACATACCTCTACGATGACTCCAAAGTTACCTACGTGAAACAGTAGGGTAGGGGATAACCATATAAGAGTATCAGTCGGAAGACAAGAGAGCCAGAAATATACTCTTGGCGTCATCAGACAGGTAGACCAATGAAACAGTCTAGAATGCAATTTCCGAGTATAGTAGACTATATAAACGGGAGATTACCGATTTGCTATGAGTGCGGGCCTTTGTTTTGTATATGCCCCAGACTCACGCACCTATGTACGGAGATGATTGATAGTAAAGACTTGGATGTGAGAGAACCTCAGTGTTTTGTCTTCTATGAATAAACTCAATCGCCAGAGCTACATCCCCAGCTAAAGGCAATAAAAGCTAAAGGCGATATAATTCATGATCAACCCAAATATGGTGTATGAAGCGGTTACAGCTCTAGAATGAATGTAAATCTGTACGCCGTCCATTTCTTATTAGGGGTGTGAATTTGTCTACGAATTGTTGACACCGAATAAATAGTATCTTTCTAAACCTAAATACAAGTAAAATAACATTTTATTATACATTGTGTTTGTTTATTATTATACTATTAATATTTTAGTATCTAAATCTCAATTAGTGTCTACTTGTATACTTGCTACCGTTCATGAAATGATCAAGACCATTCTTTGTTTATGAATTGACTTTATCAGAACATTACAACTAAAACGAACCATCTGACACATCTATATGAACAATTTAAGAAGTTGGTGTTAAAGAAAAGAAAATGATATTTATGAATGATCAACTTTTTCAACACTTGCTTGATATGTCAATATATGTTATGTCAAGATATGTTGTGTCAAGAGGTTTGATCATGGTACAAAGATCTTTACTGAAACTTCGTCATTTTTAAATTTAAGAAAGTTCATCACCGGATAGCCGCGTCTATCGTTGCTGAACTATGCTATGCAAAATAACCAACATATCTCAGTGACTTAGTTAATAAGTTGTTGAGAAGTCTCAAGCTCAGTACTGCTTGCAGGTGCCTGGTTGTGAAGCCAATAACAGTCTTTTTACATGTGCAGAAACCCTTTTACATTCACAGTAGTAATATGACCTACTAAACATTACCAACCAAAATTGTTCTTTCTGTCTTCTGTAGATAAGTTTCAAAATTATGACTAAATAATTGGCCGACACATTGTCCAGTTTTGGATCCGAAATCACTGCCTACACTACTTTTTATTGTCTCTATACATAATCGACTTGCAAGAAACGGTAACTATCTGTCTGTCTGACCCCGGTGTCTGTCTGGCCTTGTGTCTATCAGCCAAGTGTCTGTATTATCCGGTGTCTGTCTGGCCCGGTGTCTGTCTGGCCTGGTGTCTGTCTGGCCCGGTGTCTGTCTGGCCTTGTGTCTATCAGCCAAGTGTCTGTATTATCCGGTGTCTGTCTGGCCCGGTGTCTGTCTGGCCCGGTGTCTGTCTGGCCTGGTGTATGTCTGGCCCGGTGTCTGTCTGGCATTGTGTCTATCAGCCCAGTGTCTGTATTATCCGGTGTCTGTCTGGCCTGGTGTCTGTCTGGCCTGGTGTCTGTCTGGCCTGGTGTCTGTCTGGCCTTGTGTCTATTAGCCAAGTGTCTGTATTATCCGGTGTCTGTCTGGCCCGGTGTCTGTCTGGCCCGGTGTCTGTCTGGCCTGGTGTATGTCTGGCCCGGTGTCTGTCTGGCATTGTGTCTATCAGCCCAGTGTCTGTATTATCCGGTGTCTGTCTGGCCTGGTGTCTGTCTGGCCCGGTGTCTATCAGCCAAGTGTTAGCCAGTGCTTTTTGGTCAAGTGTCTGTCTCTGCTATCTGTCTGTTCTGTCCGGCTCATCGTCTGTCTGGCCGGGTGTCAATCTGTGATATCTTTTTGGCCCAGTGTCTGTCTGATCCGGTGTCTGTCTGGCCAGGTGTCTGGCTCTGTGTCTATCAGTCAAGTGTCAGTCAGTGTTTTCTGGCCTGGTGTCTGTCCAGCTTGGTGTCTATCAGCCCAGTGTCTATCAGCCCAGTGTCTATCAGTCAAGTGTCGGTCAGTGTTTTCTGGCCTGGTGTCTGTCCAGCTTGGTGTCTATAAGCCCAGTGTCTATCAGCCAAGTGTCAGTCAGTGTTTTCTCGCCTGGTGTCTGTCCAGCTTGGTGTCTATCAGCCCAGTGTATATCAGCCCAGTGTCTATCAGTCAAGTGTCAGTCAGTGTTTTCTGGCCTGGTGTCTGTCCAGCTTGGTGTCTATCAGCCCAGTGTCTATCAGCCCAGTGTCTATCAGTCAAGTGTCAGTCAGTGTTTTCTGGCCTGGTGTCTGTCTGGCCCGGTGTCTATCAGCCCAGTGTTAGCCAGTGCTTTTTGGTCATGTGTCTGTCTCTGTAGTCTGTCTGTGCTCTCCGGATCATCGTCTGTCTGGCCGGGTGTCAATCTGTGCTGTCTGGCTCAATGTTGTTCTGGTTGTTTCAACAGAAGTTCAACTAAACATAACAGCAACGAATAGCGCTTGCAGCAGTCAGACAGTTAAAGGTGAAACATTAAGAAGACGACCACGCCAGTTGTTGTCGTATTGAATAAGAACAATGTTGTACTTTTCAGATCATCCGAGTGTACACAGTAGGGACCAGCAATCACTGTACTTTCAACGACATTTGCTTGTATGATAACATTAGGAATGTTTTGAATTGATGAAATCACATTATGCAGATCTATTACACATCCTGTTTTAATTAGTACATACATCTGTTTGTATTTCACATACAACTTTAAGCTTATTTTATGTTAAATATGATATTTAGTAAATTTTAACCTATATTTTCCTGTGTAAAATATACAATACTCTCCCGGTTTGTACACAATCATTTAAATTTTCTTTGGTTTTATTTTGTAATATCAGTAAAATAAAGTGTTTGAGAGAAGAATGACAGAGAAAAGATCTTACTTTAAATTTGTAAACAGTGAATTTTCTCTTAATTGCTCTCATACACGCAAACTACAAATTATAAGAAACAGAGGTAACAGCAATAATGACTTGCTCGGTCTAACCCTTCCCTGGTCCCGAAGTATGGGCAACATGTAGAAATGAATACTAAACATTTTCAATATTATGTGAATAATTAAATTATATTGTTTTATTGGTTTTAGAGATTTTGTAGGGGAAGAACCTGGTGGTTTTTTTTTATCAACACCCTCCATCCATGGCTTATTAACCACAACAATTTGGGGAGAGAGAGAACATTTAGCTCTCACCCCAAATACAAATAGTCAAGGTTTAGCCTCTGAAATTATTGTTGGTTGTAGAATTTCAAATTAAAAAAACATAGATATGAGCCTCTGAGATATGTTGATTTTCAGAAAATGAACTCTGTAGTCATCTAGTCGACTCGTCTACAAGCACCAAAAAATTAAGGGGTATTGGTGATCAAATCAAATCAATTCAAATCAAATACACTGCTTGACATATAATTGCCACGAGGTTGACACGTGCACAACATTGTTGCAAAGATTAAATAACGCAACCTACTTTCTCATCCAATCAAAGGATCATATTTTTCTGACAAAATAGACTCTTAACTGATCAAGAACTCAGAGCTAAAACACTCTTCATGACACACCCACACTCTGCCTGATTGGTCAATAGAAATGACAACACTGTTTACATCTTTGGTTGACTTGTGCTCCACGTGACTCGAAGTAAACACGACCTCGACACTACAATACAATATAAATATACCGGCAAATGTGTTTCAAATATTGCTAGTATTTGTTATTTAGCATATTTATGGTAGAGCTTGTTTCAATCTTATTAAAGTCGTTTCAAAAAGAAAAACAATCAGTCTTTTAACAAACTAAACACAAAAAACCTGCTTTATTATTATTATTATAAAAGTATGAATTAATTATATATTTTGTTCTATAGTCTAAATACTAAGTACTGATAGCTAAATAAATATTTACTTCATTTACCTTAAATCATGAAGCAACAATGTTAATTTGAATGACTCACACATTCAGTAATTTGATTTAGACATAACCTTTTCTACATTGTTAAAATAAAATATTTCCGAATAGAATAAACATAATAGTTCACCTCAAAGACAGACACTATACTTCTAACCACTGATATTTATCTTAGGTTCTAACTATTATTTGGTTGTATTATATTTCATAACTGCCAACAGCTTACCCATTAAAACAGTTTGCTGGATTATATTCAAAGACATATTCATCACAGAACAAGCTAGCTTTGTAATTGTAATGACATCGGTGATGAGTTTGATTATACTTTTCTTTATTTTTAGTTTATGAATGCAAAAATATATATCTTTAGCTATCTTATATTAAATCAACTTTTCATAACATGAAGAAAATTCATATCATTTACTTATAAAAATAAAGCAGGTACGCTTTATAAGAAAGTTAGCCTTGCTTTATGGCGTTATTTGATAATAATATACGTGCTGTTTTTACATGGCTAATTATCTTCACATTATTATAATTAAAATCATATTGAATTTTTGTATATCAGAATATATAATGCAGGATTTTTAATACAATTCTTGACTTGTATTTATGACATACACAACTGTACATTTTAGTTCAAATATCATTGATTGTGTGTCTACATGTGTCTATGCAATATGTTACATGTAGCATCATAGGCATTGCTTGACCTTGTAGCCCGAGAGGAAATAAGTTCAGTTCAATCAGTGCACTTTGCTCAAGTTAAGGAACATATTATAACAATGTTGCCAAAGAAATTATACATGCGTTAAAGATGTGTGTTGACCCAAATCATGTTTTGCAGAAAGAGATATAAACCCATGAAGGTTAAGAATTAGAATGTCAGAAACATTAATTTATGTGATGGTTGTCTGTTAAAATATATGAGGAAATTTATACCATTACTCATTCAACAGATATATTAGAATTTAAATGTGTTGTTAATTAAAAAATGATTAATACCATTCATATTAATATTTGTTCTGTTTAAACATATTTAAACATACAACAATGTATATATCAAGGAGAGAGTTTAGTAACGTGTCTGTCTGTTCGTCCTATAGTTTGTCCGTCCGACTGTGTTCATGTCTGTCCGTTGCTTGGAGTGATGTGTTGGAGTCAGAGAATGATCTCATAATGAAATGCTTGAAATAGTGGAGTTTAATTGAATTTGCTTTTGTATTCACACAATTCTATAGAGTGCACTATGCACTTTATCGATAGGACAATTAAATAAAATTGTTATAAATAAATAACTCTTATTCAATTGAATTTCCTTGTTTATAAAACTACTGTAATAATCAGTCTATAAAAATTATTTTGATTAATTGGCATTGTGCAAAGTTTTTTTTAAAAAACATTATTGAGTGATATTGTATTTTAAAATAGTTGTTTAGTGATTGTTTTGGGTCATTTGGCATTTTAAAATTTCTTTCTTTTAGCAATGTTTGGGCAATGTTGCATTGAAGAATATTACTTTCATGGTTCTGTTTTGGTGATTAGCATTGATAAAAGTTTCTTTCTTGTGATTTGTTGGCCCTGAAAAAGGCTGTGTAGTCGGTCCAAGCTTGTGCCGCATGATGGTCTAGCAGCTTTCCTCAGGTGGTGTTAAGGAAAGGTTCGATTCCCGGCCGATGGTCGTTATAGTCCCATCTCAGTTCTCCTCCCGAGCTCACCGCTGTGATGGTCTCCATAAAGAACCTACGCCTCCCATCCCGGAATTTTGAGACTAACTTACAGTTTGGATTTAGCCGGGAGTGGTTCATCGTGGCTCCCAAATTTGTATCAGGGTCAATTCGATCCCCGAGGTGATTGACATGGCCATCAAAACGAAACTGCGATGAATGACCCCCCCAAATAGACCTAAAAGTTAACCCCTGCCTGTCGTACTCCTCCTGCCGAATTTCTGCCTCCTCAACACTAACAATCTGGCCCAAATACTCACAGACTTCTGCCCCAGCAGGATAGTCATGTGTTGCAAACACACCCTTCCCAATTTCAGTACTGACAGGCGCTACCAAAGGACTAGAATTTTGATCCCCCCTGCGTTCCCGTTCCAAAACAGAACTACGATTACCATGATCCCTAAGCGAATACCTCAGAGGACTCGCCAAAACGTCCCCAGAACTAGCCGCAGCTCTACGAGTATTACGAATAGCCCTAATTACCTGATACCCTTTACCTCCAATCGTGTACTTGGCAAAGTTCTTGTGGAGAGCCACCACGGTGAACTGTTTGGAGAACCGGACAAAGTTGTTGGCGATGTTGACCAATCTCCTGTCTGTTGTCTTCGCGGCGACGTAGCTCTTGTACTCGGTGTGAAGATCCCTGGTGGCGATGACGTTGCCAGCACAAGGGGAGTACAAGTCGCCGAAGGCAGACAGGAAAGGGCAGGCCATGCGGGAATCTGGATCCACTGCTAGACCACGGCACTGGACTCGACTTGATAGACTTCTTGGCATTTTGATGCAATTTCACTTGCTCGATCAATGAAATCTATGAGAGCAATGATGGCGCACATGGGACTGTCTCGGTTTTGTTACTGTCAGGCTCCTCCCATCTGACAATTTGACCGTCTGCTCATCGGGTACGTTCAGTCGAAACTATTCGCTAAAATGTTCTGAAATAAAAAGCCACGTTTGTCAGTTAGCATTAGTGAAACAGTCTGCTGTTCCCAGCCAATAAAGATCGCCAAAACAGAGCCGCAGTCTGTCAGTGGTGGGACTGTGACGAGGCACTTGCACCAACGAAATGACTGTTGCCTAGCTCCGCCCATTTTGATAAGATGATGTAATGCTTTTAATTTATTTTTTATCTCATCTAATATTTTTAATGCAAATAAATAGTTATAATTTTCTTAAATAAAAGCAAAACAAAAACTGATCTCTTTGATTACAAAAGTCTTTCTGCTAACTTTATTCTAAAATGGTCTTACTTGATGTTATATAAATAATTACCCAAATAGTTATGGATGTCGTGTGCTGTCAGTAATTGTGAAGACATAAGGCTGCTGTTTGATAGATTTAGATGCTTGCTGTTATCACGTAGAAATGACGATAGTTATGAGCTTTAGTTTGTCACTAGTTCTAAGACTGATTTTAATTTGTTTAAATTCATTTACCTTAACTTAAAAACTTAAAACTGTTAGTGAAACAAAACCATCATATGAAACATATGTACAATTAGAACACAGACAAAACATAATAAAATCACAGAAACATTTTACTCACTGCATTGGGGAGATGGGGATGGAGGTGTGTGCGTGCGAGGGTTTTGTTGGGCTGGGGTGTATGTTAAAGTAGTAACATGCCTCTGTATATAAAAGAAAGCACATATAACATTTTCCTTTGAATATTGCTGTAATTTGGCAAATTGTTTTATTTCAAGTCATATGTGTGTATTTACCAATTCAC
This sequence comes from Gibbula magus, assembly GCA_936450465.1. Taxonomy (NCBI): domain Eukaryota; kingdom Metazoa; phylum Mollusca; class Gastropoda; order Trochida; family Trochidae; genus Gibbula; species Gibbula magus. Next base: position 69,924,467 of record OW388298.1, read on the forward strand.
TTTCTTCACCGAGAGAGGTACTTGGTAACTGCATTCTACACAGCAAACTGCCTATATTTGGTTTTTAATATCTGGTGTCACTGTCATGTTCTCCCTAATAGTAATATAGCTGCAGTGTAAAGTCGTGTATAAAGTGTAAAGTGTAGTGTATGTAGTATGGCCGACAGCTGACAGATTAGTAATTGATTTGATCAGTAATCAAAAGTAGAACAATGAAGTGAATCTAGAATAATTTTAACAGATTATAACGACCATGAAGTTAATGTTTCTGACATTTTAATTTATATTGAAAGTGTCTTCTTTTCTGCAATATATCATTTGGGTCAACTTCTCGACTTGAAAACTTTAACATATGTATCCTTTCTTTAACAACATTGTTATACTTCCTAAACTTGAGATGATATGAAACAATGTTGTACACACGTTTACTGGCCTGGCGTTTATAGTGTTATGCAGTGCATTTGACTGGGTTGAGAGATATTCAACGTTTAGTGAACGTCCTCCCTTAAAAATAGTTTTTGTCTATTTAATGTAATTTTATTAAAATTAAAGTATAAAAAATGTAATTGCCTTCTTTGATTAAATGTTTCGTATGGGGTATTACCTGATTATACTCCTACCTACGAAATATTACGGGTATATATGACTCAGCCTGTCCGTTCATCTGTCTGTCCATCCCCGTCCGTCCCATGTCCGTCCGTCCCGTGTCCGTCCGTCCGTCCCGTGTCCGTCCGTCCGTCCCGTGTCCGTCCGTCTGTCCCGTGTCCGTCCGTCTGTCCGTCCAAGCATTCATGCTCATTGGATTTCTTAAATGCTGTTTGTCAGAAACTCTTTGATATTCAATATATACAATCATTGGACTTTAAGTTTTACCTTTTGAACAAATTTATCAACTTTGTATATATTTACAATTAAAACATTTGGGTCGCCATTTTATTTCAATCAACAGTTTTAGACTTGTTATACATTTGATTTATTAAATAGATGATGTACTAATATATAACCTAATGAGCATATTGCATTGCAATCAATTTTATCGGACCTTTTTAAAGAAAGTATTTATCAGAAGATCTAGGTGGGTCTTCTGAATAAATGCATTATCATGAATGACCTTATTTGCATATTTTAATTCTATAAAGAAATCTGTCTATATGGTATATCTATGCCATACTCAGCCCATGCACTCTTACATTATTATTCATATTGGGAGTTCATTCTTCAAGTATAGCACAGTGGTCCGGCTTAGATAAATAGGTCCGTGGTTCGAATCCTGCAAACTTTGCTGTGGAGACTTGTTCTACGTGCAGTAAGGTTTGGTGCCAAGGTACACTATATTTCAGAGCAGCTCCATACATGAATTGATAGTTCCAGCCGGTGATCGCAGGTCTCAATATATTACCATAGTTATAGCATATTCAATAGATAATCTAATAATATATGACCTAATTTGTATATTGCATTCACGTAAAGGACAATAAGGTTTGGGTGCAATAATACACTGAATTTCAGCACAGTACCATGCATGTATAGATAGTTCCAGCCGGTGCTCGCAGGTTTCGTTGCAAGGTATAACCATAGTTGGTGTTGCAGGCTTTCTTCTTGCAAACCAAATACTTTTGAAAATCCCCAAAATCATCTCACCTCCTTAAGTATATATCATAACCAAAGTAAAATATAGTAACAAGTCTCACAGTACTTGAATTGTAAGCTATGTATATGGATTTCACACAGAGACATCAGTTTTAAAGGGACTCTAGCACATTTTCTGATTGAAATAAATCTCCAGTACAGGTCAATGTCAAGTACAGGTCAATCTTCAGTACGGGTCAATCTCCAGTACAGGTCAATCTCCAGTACGGGTCAATCTCCAGTACGGGACAATATCCAGTACGGGTCAATCTCCAGTACGGATCAATCTTCAGTACAGGTCAATCTTCAGTACGGGTCAATCTCCAGTACGGGTCAATCTCCAGTACGGGTCAATATCCAGTACGGGTCAATCTCCAGTACGGGTCAATGTCAAGTACGGGTCAATCTCAAATACAGGTCAATCTCCAGTACAGGTCAATCTCCAGTACAGGTCAATCTCCAGTACGGGCCAATCTCCAGTAACGGTCAATCTCCAGTACAGGTCAATCTCCAGTAAAGGTCAATCTCCAGTACAGGTCAATCTCCAGTAACGGTCAATCTCCGGTACGGGTCAATGTCAAGTACAAGTCAATCTCCAGTACGGGTCAATCTCCAGTACGGGCCAATATCCAGTACAGGTCAATATCCAGTACGGGTTAACATCCAGTACGGGTCAATATCCAGTACGGGTTGACATCCAGTACGGGTCAATATCCAGTACGGGTCAATCTCCAGTACAGATCAATCTCCAGTACAGATCAATCTCCAGTACAGGTCACGTATATGTCTGGTATATACCGATACTACCCGCACCCTCCCCCCCCCCCCCACAATTCTCAAATAAACTTGCGTAAGTCCTCCATCATGGGTAAGTTCAAGCCTTGCCGCGTCTGCTTACATTTTTCTACTTGCTGAGTGGAGGGCACTGTGAAGTTAAGATGCAGTGTGCACCATGCACCAACCAAGCACAAGAAAGTTAAGGAAATACAGAAAGGATTGAATCAGCCAGGAAGACTGGTGCAAGGCATTCACTGCTATGGTGCAGTGAAGGAAATACTGCAATGCTTAAATCAACCAGTTGTTGAGACTCAATACGGAGTCAACTTTCATTGGCTGAGGCGATTTTAGTCAAAATAAGAACACTTGACTAGCCCATTAGACTATTTCTGCCCCATGAGTTAGATAGTTAGATCCTGTTATCTGGATATTTGTGTGAAATAGGGTGTGTGTATTGAACGTGGGGGGTGGGGGAGGGGGGGGGGGGGCAGTCTGTCCCAAGTTTGGTGTATTATGAATATTTCCAGAATAGTAAACCATTATATTTAATTAATTGCAGAAGATATATAAGCACACAAACAACATTGCAACTATTGAACACAAACCTTATGAGAGTATGTGAAAAGCAACCTTAAACTTTAATTCTAAAAACATGTCATTAAATAAAGATTCCTGTATTAAGGAACATCTCTAAAGATGAAAATTACATAATATCAGACAAAAAGTGGTTGGGCGCCGAGTCCTGATGTGTATAATGCCAGGCTTTGATAGAACAGGGTAAATAAGTTTTATTTCCAAATGTTTATTCAAGTAAAGGGTAGTTGTTAGTGCCCTCGGCTGTAGATTAAAAAAATATGTGGTTCAAATCACCCTTGTCTGCTGTAGAGAACTGTTCTAAATGCAGTAATTGTTTACAATGAAGCACTGAATTTCAGCGCAGTACCATCCATGGTTTGCTCCTTCAAGACATTCCCTTGTTTATTGGCTGTAAATAAACCATAACTACCGTATAAAAAGATCTGCTAACGAAGAGTAACCCAACAAATAGGAGACAACCAGTGTACAGCCAACACTGCAGTTTCTGGACAGGTACACGACTATGTTTAAACACTTAGCACGTCACTGTCCGGTTTTCGATCATGGTACGTTCACCTTTGTATAATTACTATACTGAATAAAGTTGCATTAAGTTTGCAATTTACAGCAACACTCAACATTTCTCAGTAAAATAAAACTATGTATATCGTTTGACAAAAGATGACTCAAACAACGTACTCCACTTCTCAATAATTATAATTATTACTCGTAAGTGGAAGATACTGCAGTGTTCTATTTATAGCGCAATATTAAACTAGTGTAATACCGCTCCAAGTATGACATCAAAATAGCGAGCAGTTGTGACATCACAATGGTCGTATCGCCATCACAATGGTACATCAATCGCTGGAGTCTCAGCATCACTTTCGGCAAATTCGATTGGTTACAAGTTATTGGTTTCAGCTGAGTAGTTAAGCTCCTGGGTATTGAGTGATGGCGATAGGTGCCAGATTTCATTATTTATGTTTCCGGTTAAAAGATAAGGATATTGTTCCATATTTACAGTGTTACTGCTTCTGTTTGACATGTATTATCAACGAGATCTGTTAAAACTTCCAGTGAAAGTCATAACACTCACAAGGTGGATCAATAGCTTACTTCAGCCTTGCTGCATTCCTTAACTTTTCTGTGCTAGAACATCAGATCCCACTATGAAGTTTATCACGCTACTACACTAGTACAGACAAGTTAAGCAAATGCAGCAAGGAGTAAATAAGTTATTGGTCGAAAACTGTGAGGTATGAGGAGTGGACATTATTTAGTTTGTCATGTTAAACAATGTACTTACTAACGTAAGTTTTATTGTGCTTATGTTGTTATGTCTGTATTAAACAACTGGTTGAACTAAATGCAGTGTAGATGAAGTGTCTTGTCCAGGGACACAATACAATATGAGGCCAAGGTAACAAGTGTTTGGTGGCTCAATTAGGATCCAAACGCGTTCTTTGGTGGACAAAGGTGTGAACCACTACTCTAGAGTGTTCAATATACACGTTTGAGCTTTACATCAAGTTCAAACATCAAACTTCTGCAACATCTCCAGAACAGTTCTGCTCGTCTGATTACTGGTTCCAGGAAGCACTGTGAGATCACAAAAAAACCTTCACTAGGTCCTCCGATTCAGCATGACTAAGAACGATCGTTCCATCCCCAGAATTGTTGGGAAAGATGCTTTTCAGTTGCCTCTCCTGTACTGTCGAATGAACTTCCAACTGAAATACAGCAGGCGCCAACAAGGGACATATGAACAGAACATGCTGAAGACATTTTTATTCAGGCAACATTTTGGCATATAAAAAAAGATGCTAAAGAAAAACAAGATGTATTATCTTTTGATCTCTACAATCACTGCACTATGTACTTAAATCGATGTAAAGCGCCACTGAGCAAGTATAATCGGCATGTTAGGCGCTATATAAATCAATTGTCATTCATTCGTTCATTCATTCATCTCTCGGAATCAACATCTGAAAGTACATTAATTTGCGCGGGAGAAATATGTACAGAAGAGGGAAAGTGTTTTAACTTTTATTGACAATATTTTTCAAATACAATCCATCAACTTTGTGTTGTGGAGAGGTGATCGTTTCAAGATAGGATTGTTCCTGTCATATGTATGGGACTCGTCCAGGAAAAAACAAAATTCAACAAGAATATTAATTTATAACCTAATACATTTGACCATCAATTTTGATTAACAGATAGCCACTACTCCCTACAGAGCTAAATGGAGATAACCCTATTGCTAAGTGGCACATTTTATGTGTTCTGAGACAAACTGTTACATATACTAACCCATTATCCATGTTATGAACAGAAACGACAATGATTATACTTATGAGTACTACTTACTTAAATATGTATTGATCAAATTAAGTTGCGGACTGCTGGTTGAGGGAGCAATGTTCCTATAGCTAACGTTTGTGTCCAGTGGAATCATATTTATATTTCATCGGTGTGTTTATAGGGGTTACACATTTCAGTGTTTTGCGTGCTGGGCTTTTGGTCAAGTGTTTCGGGGTTCGAATCCCGCCAGGTGCTCTGCAAACTTTGTATTCTGTAGAGAACTGATCTATATACAGTAAGGTTTTGGTGTACCGAATTTGACTGCAGTAGGCCTACCATCCATGTTTTGCTAGTTACAGCCGATGCTCATAGGTTTCACTGCAATGCATAGCCACCATTGTATTGTCGCCTTTCTACCTTCAATGATACTAGCAGCCGTGAACATCATGAATCCTCTTGACAGGGGCATACTGACAAGTTTCCATTTTCAAATACCCATTTATTAAACTTAACTCAAAACTAATAACAAACATATGGCATTAATGGAATGACTAATAGGCTACCGAAGAGGGGACGTTATTGTATTATTTTTTTGAAAACACAGTGACTGTAACATGATTGTTTCCTGGCAGTTGGTTACCCCGTGATTATCTCGTTTAACTGTTTATTGTGCAGTTAGCCCAAATCACAAATAATAGAAATGTGTCGGTATCACCAACGCAAATGTAAAGACATAAACTCTGTAATAAAAATACGTGAAATGAAACATAAACTTTGACTTTCTTGATTTTGATACTCATCATATCTGGAAATGAAATATACTGGAAGACATGGCTGAAGAAGTTGACACTTTCGCACTGAGTGACCACGTGATGCACGCTTTTTACAAGCTATCCGGGCCGGGAGCTCTCTGCCGTTGCTAAGCAACTGAATCCCCAGGCACAGTTTACTTGTGGAAATCGTCTGGCATATTTGTTTATGTATAAAATGAGATAATTTAAATTATTTTACTCTCCTAAAAGTTGCTAACACCTTATTTATTGAATTTATTGATAAGCTTAAGGTACAAGATATTTGGAAAATATGAATGATAAACAATATTTTTGCAATGATTATACATTGTAGATCCTACAAAAAAGAATAGCTTTTAGTATGTTTCTTTTTACCTAATGTGTAAAATAAGTAATATATACTGACCCTTATATGACAGATTTATTCAACAAGAACACTCGCTTACAAACATAAATAGACCCATAAATGTTTGTTAAGGATGGGTGAGTTATACCATGGGCAACATGGCTAAAGGGAGATAACTCTGATGGCTAAAGGGAGAATGTCAAATGCACTTCTTATTGGACATCATGAACATGAGTGTCCATTTCACAATACAAGAGATGCTGGCTATGATATATTTTAATTTCTAAGTAAGGTTTACAATTGACTTTAACTAAATATTTAATATATGTTTATTCTCAACTTCTACCACAAATGAGAAACTATATAAAATAAATGAGATCACATATGTGTTTTGTTTTCGAGAACGACCATGATATTAATTTTATAGTATTTGTTGCATTAAATGAAGTTATTCCTTTGATGATACAGTGCCCTAGAAATGTTCAAGGAATAAAACAAAGTTATGTTTTAATATACAGACAAAACCTCTATTCTTCGGAAAAGGTCTCAGTTGAAAATGGCAGTCATTTTGAAAGACCCTACCAATATATTCAGTGCTTTCGTTTTAGGAATTCCTATAGTATGTATTGCATCAAATGAGTGTATTCCTTTAGATGATATAGTGAATGAATTAGCATGTTCAAGCAATAAAACAACGTCATGTTTTGATATACAGACAAAACCTGTATACTTTGGAGGAGGTCTCATTTCAAAATGGCGGCCATTTTGAACGATCCTACGAATATATTCAGTGCTCTCGTTTTACGAATTCCTTAAGTATGTGTTGCATTCAACGAAGTTACTCCTTTAGATGATACAATTAACTAGCATGTTAAAAAAAACAACAAAGATATGTTTAAATAAACAGACAAAACCTATATACACTTTGGAGGAGGTCTCATTTCAAAATGGGGGCCATTTTGACAGACCCTACTAATATATTCAGTGCTCTCGTTTTACGAATTCCTAAAGTATGTGTTGAATTCAACGAAGTTACTCCTTTAGATGATACAATAGACCAGCATGTTAAAAAAACAAACAACAAATATATGTTTAAATAAACAGACAAAACCTGTATACTTTGGGGGAGGTCTCTTTTCAAAATGGGGGCCATTTTGAAAGACCCTACTAATAGATTCAGTGCTTTCGTTTCAGGAATTCCTATAGTATGTGTTGCATTCAAAGACATTACTCCTTTAGATGATACAATGAACTAGCATGTTAAAATAATATAACAAAGCTATGTTTTAATAAACAGACAAAACCTGTATACTTTGGAGGAGGTCTCATTTCAAAGGGGGGGGGGGGGGGGGGGGGCATTTTGAAAGACCCTACTAATATATTCAGTGCTCTCGTTTTACGAATTCCTAAAGTATTTGTTGCATTCAACGACGTTACTCCTTTAGATGATACAATGAACTAACATGTTAAAATAATATAATAAAGCTATGTTTTAATAAACAGAAAAAAACTCTATTCTTTGGAGGAGGTTTAATTTCAAAATGGCGACCATTTTGTAAGACCCTACTAATATATTCAGTGCTCTCGTTTTACGAATTCCTAAAGTATGTGTTGAATTCAACGAAGTTACTCCTTTAGATGATACAATGAACTAGCATGTTAAAATAATATAATAAAGCTATGTTTTAATGAACAAAAAAAACTCTATTCTTTGGAGGAGGTTTAATTTCAAAATGGCGACCATTTTGAAAGACCCTACTAATATATTCAGTGCTCTCGTTTTACGAATTCCAAAAGTATGTGTTGCATTCAACGACATTACTCCTTTAGATGATACAATGAACTAGCATGTTAAAATAATATAATAAAGCTATGTTTTAATAAACAGAAAAAACCTATATTCTTTGGAGGAGGTTTAATTCCAAAATGGCGACCATTTTGAAAGACCCTACTAATATATTCAGTGCTCTCGTTTTACAAATTCCTAAAGTATGTGTTGAATTCAACGAAGTTACTCCTTTAGATGATACAATGAACTAGCATGTTAAAATAATATAACAAACCTATGTTTTAATAAACATGAAAAAAACTCTATTCTTTGGAGGACTTTTAATTTCAAAATGGCGGCCATTTTGAAAGACCCTACGAATATATTCAGTGCTCTCGTTTTACGAATTCCTAAAGTATGTGTTGCATTCAACGAAGTTACTCCTTTAGATGATACAATGAACTAGCATGTTAAAATAATATAACAAAGTTATGTTTTAATAAACAGAAAAAACCTGTATACTTTGGAGGAGGTTTAACTTCAAAATGTCGGCCATTTTGAAAGACCCTACTAATATATTCAGTGCTCTCGTTTTACGAATTCCTAAAGTATGTGTTGCATTCAACGACGTTACTCCTTTAGATGATACAATGAACTAACATGTTAAAATAATATAATAAAGCTATGTTTTAATAAACAGCAAAAAACTCTATTCTTTGGAGGAGGTTTAATTTCAAAATGGCGACCATTTTGTAAGACCCTACTAATATATTCAGTGCTCTCGTTTTACGAATTCCTAAAGTATGTGTTGAATTCAACGAAGTTACTCCTTTAGATGATACAATGAACTAGCATGTTAAAATAATATAATAAAGCTATGTTTTAATAAACAGAAAAAAACTCTATTCTTTGGAGGAGGTTTAATTCCAAAATGGCGACCATTTTGAAAGACCCTACTAATATATTCAGTGCTCTCGTTTTACAAATTCCTAAAGTATGTGTTGAATTCAACGAAGTTACTCCTTTAGATGATACAATGAACTAGCATGTTAAAAGAACCAACAACAAAGATATGTTTAAATAAACAGACAAAACCTGTTTACTTTGGAGGAGGTCTCATTTCAAAATGGGAGCCATTTTGAAAGACCCTACTAATATATTCAGTACTCTCGTTTTACGAATTCCTAAAGTATGTGTTGCATTCAACGAAGTTACTCCTTTAGATGATACAATGAACTAGCATGTTAAAATAATATAACAAACCTATGTTTTAATAAACAGAAAAAAAACTCTATTCTTTGGAGGACTTTTAATTTCAAAATGGCGGCCATTTTGAAAGACCCTACGAATATATTCAGTGCTCTCGTTTTACGAATTCCTAAAGTATGTGTTGCATTCAACGAAGTTACTCCTTTAGATGATACAATGAACTAGCATGTTAAAATAATATAACAAACCTATGTTTTAATAAACAGAAAAAAAAACTCTATTCTTTGGAGGAGGTTTAATTTAAAAATGGTGGCCATTTTGAAAGACTCTACGAATATATTCAGTGCTCTCGTTTTACGAATTCCTAAAGTATGTGTTGCATTCAACGAAGTTACTCCTTTAGATGATACAATAGACTGGCATGTTAAATAAAAGCAACAACAAAGATATGTTTAAATAAACAGACAAAACCTGTATACTTTGGAGAAGGTCTCATTTCAAAATGGGGGCCATTTTGAAAGACCCTACTAATATATTCAGTGCTCTCGTTTTACGAATTCCTAAAGTATGTGTTGCATTCAACGACATTACTCCTTTAGATGATACAATAGACTAGCATTTTAAAAAAACAAACAACAAAGATATGTTTAAATAAACAGACAAAACCTGTATACTTTGGAGGAGGTCTCATTTCAAAATGGGGGCCATTTTGACAGACCCTACTAATATATTCAGTGCTCTCGTTTTACGAATTCCTAAAGTATGTGTTGCATTCAACGAAGTTACTCCTTTAGATGATACAATGAACTAGCATGTTAAAATAATATAACAAACCTATGTTTTAATAAACAGAAAAAAAACTCTATTCTTTGGAGGAGGTTTAATTTCAAAATGGGGGCCATTTTGAAAGACCCTACGAATATATTCAGTGCTCTCGTTTTACGAATTCCTAAAGTTTGTGTTGCATTCAACGAAGTTACTCCTTTAGATGATGCAATAGACCAGCATGTTAAAAAAAACAAACAACAAAGATATGTTTAAATAAACAGACAAAACCTGTATACTTTGGAGGAGGTCTCATTTCAAAAGGGGGGCCATTTTGAAAGACCCTACTAATATATTCAGTGCTCTCGTTTTACGAATTCCTAAAGTTTGTGTTGCATTCAACGAAGTTACTCCTTTAGATGATGCAATAGACCAGCATGTTAAAAAAAACAAACAACAAAGATATGTTTAAATAAACAGACAAAACCTGTATACTTTGGAGGAGGTCTCATTTCAAAAGGGGGGCCATTTTGAAAGACCCTACTAATATATTCAGTGCTCTCGTTTTACGAATTCCTATAGTATGTGTTGCATTCAACGACGTTACTCCTTTAGATGATACAATGAACTAGCATGTTAAAATAATATAATAAAGCTATGTTTTAATAAACAGAAAAAAACTCTATTCTTTTGAGGAGGTTTAATTTCAAAATGGCGGCCATTTTGAAAGACCCTACTAATATATTCAGTGCTCTCGTTTTACGAATTCCTAAAGTATGTGTTGAATTCAACGAAGTTACTCCTTTAGATGATACAATGAACTAGCATGTTAAAATAATATAACAAAGTTATGTTTTAATAAACAGAAAAAACCTGTATACTTTGGAGGAGGTTTAATTTCAAAATGTCGGCCATTTTGAAAGACCCTACGAATATATTCAGTGCTCTCGTTTTACGAATTCCTAAAGTATGTGTTGCATTCAACGACGTTACTCCTTTAGATGATACAATGAACTAACATGTTAAAATAATATAATAAAGCTATGTTTTAATAAACAGCAAAAAACTCTATTCTTTGGAGGAGGTTTAATTTCAAAATGGCGACCATTTTGTAAGACCCTACTAATATATTCAGTGCTCTCGTTTTACGAATTCCTAAAGTATGTGTTGAATTCAACGAAGTTACTCCTTTAGATGATACAATGAACTAGCATGTTAAAATAATATAATAAAGCTATGTTTTAATAAACAGAAAAAAACTCTATTCTTTGGAGGAGGTTTAATTTCAAAATGGCGACCATTTTGAAAGACCCTACTAATATATTCAGTGCTCTCGTTTTACGAATTCCAAAAGTATGTGTTGCATTCAACGACATTACTCCTTTATATGATACAATGAACTAGCATGTTAAAATAATATAATAAAGCTATGTTTTAATAAACAGAAAAAAACTCTATTCTTTGGAGGAGGTTTAATTCCAAAATGGCGACCATTTTGAAAGACCCTACTAATATATTCAGTGCTCTCGTTTTACAAATTCCTAAAGTATGTGTTGAATTCAACGAAGTTACTCCTTTAGATGATACAATGAACTAGCATGTTAAAATAATATAACAAAGTTATGTTTTAATAAACAGACAAAACCTGTTTACTTTGGAGGAGGTCTCATTTCAAAATGGGAGCCATTTTGAAAGACCCTACTAATATATTCAGTACTCTCGTTTTACGAATTCCTAAAGTATGTGTTGCATTCAACGAAGTTACTCCTTTAGATGATACAATGAACTAGCATGTTAAAATAATATAACAAACCTATGTTTTAATAAACAGAAAAAAAACTCTATTCTTTGGAGGAGGTTTAATTTCAAAATGGTGGCCATTTTGAAAGACTCTACGAATATATTCAGTGCTCTCGTTTTACGAATTCCTAAAGTATGTGTTGCATTCAACGAAGTTACTCCTTTAGATGATACAATAGACTGGCATGTTAAATAAAAGCAACAACAAAGATATGTTTAAATAAACAGACAAAACCTGTATACTTTGGAGAAGGTCTCATTTCAAAATGGGGGCCATTTTGAAAGACCCTACTAATATATTCAGTGCTCTCGTTTTACGAATTCCTAAAGTATGTGTTGCATTCAACGACGTTACTCCTTTAGATGATACAATAGACTAGCATTTTAAAAAAACAAACAACAAAGATATGTTTAAATAAACAGACAAAACCTGTATACTTTGGAGGAGGTCTCATTTCAAAATGGGGGCCATTTTGACAGACCCTACTAATATATTCAGTGCTCTCGTTTTACGAATTCCTAAAGTATGTGTTGCATTCAACGAAGTTACTCCTTTAGATGATACAATGAACTAGCATGTTAAAATAATATAACAAACCTATGTTTTAATAAACAGAAAAAAACTCTATTCTTTGGAGGAGGTTTAATTTCAAAATGGGGGCCATTTTGAAAGACCCTACGAATATATTCAGTGCTCTCGTTTTACGAATTCCTAAAGTTTGTGTTGCATTCAACGAAGTTACTCCTTTAGATGATGCAATAGACCAGCATGTTAAAAAAAACAAACAACAAAGATATGTTTAAATAAACAGACAAAACCTGTATACTTTGGAGGAGGTTTCATTTCAAAAGGGGGGCCATTTTGAAAGACCCTACTAATATATTCAGTGCTCTCGTTTTACGAATTCCTAAAGTATGTGTTGAATTCAACGAAGTTACTCCTTTAGATGATACAATGAACTAGCATGTTAAAATAATATAACAAAGTTATGTTTTAATAAACAGAAAAAACCTGTATACTTTGGAGGAGGTTTAATTTCAAAATGTCGGCCATTTTGAAAGACCCTACGAATATATTCAGTGCTCTCGTTTTACGAATTCCTAAAGTATGTGTTGCATTCAACGACGTTACTCCTTTAGATGATACAATGAACTAACATGTTAAAATAATATAATAAAGCTATGTTTTAATAAACAGAAAAAAACTCTATTCATTGGAGGAGGTTTAATTTCAAAATGGCGACCATTTTGTAAGACCCTACTAATATATTCAGTGCTCTCGTTTTACGAATTCCTAAAGTATGTGTTGAATTCAACGAAGTTACTCCTTTAGATGATACAATGAACGAGCATGTTAAAATAATATAATAAAGCTATGTTTTAATAAACAGAAAAAAACTCTATTCTTTGGAGGAGGTTTAATTTCAAAATGGCGACCATTTTGAAAGACCCTACTAATATATTCAGTGCTCTCGTTTTACGAATTCCTAAAGTATGTGTTGCATTCAACGACATTACTCCTTTAGATGATACAATGAACTAGCATGTTAAAATAATATAATAAAGCTATGTTTTAATAAACAGAAAAAACTCTATTCTTTGGAGGAGGTTTAATTTCAAAATGGCGACCATTTTGAAAGACCCTACTAATATATTCAGTGCTCTCGTTTTACGAATTCCTAAAGTATGTGTTGCATTCAACGACGTTACTCCTTTAGATGATACAATGAACTAACATGTTAAAATAATATAATAAAGCTATGTTTTAATAAACAGAAAAAAACTCTATTCTTTGGAGGAGGTTTAATTTCAAAATGGGGGCCATTTTGAAAGACCCTACGAATATATTCAGTGCTCTCGTTTTACGAATTCCTAAAGTTTGTGTTGCATTCAACGAAGTTACTCCTTTAGATGATGCAATAGACCAGCATGTTAAAAAAAACAAACAACAAAGATATGTTTAAATAAACAGACAAAACCTGTATACTTTGGAGGAGGTCTCATTTCAAAAGGGGGGCCATTTTGAAAGACCCTACTAATATATTCAGTGCTCTCGTTTTACGAATTCCTATAGTATGTGTTGCATTCAACGACGTTACTCCTTTAGATGATACAATGAACTAGCATGTTAGAATAATATAATAAAGCTATGTTTAAATAAACAGACAAAACCTGTATACTTTGGAGAAGGTCTCATTTCAAAATGGGGGCCATTTTGAAAGACCCTACTAATATATTCAGTGCTCTCGTTTTACGAATTCCTAAAGTATGTGTTGCATTCAACGACGTTACTCCTTTAGATGATACAATAGACTAGCATTTTAAAAAAACAAACAACAAAGATATGTTTAAATAAACAGACAAAACCTGTATACTTTGGAGGAGGTCTCATTTCAAAATGGGGGCCATTTTGACAGACCCTACTAATATATTCAGTGCTCTCGTTTTACGAATTCCTAAAGTATGTGTTGCATTCAACGAAGTTACTCCTTTAGATGATACAATGAACTAGCATGTTAAAATAATATAACAAAGTTATGTTTTAATAAACAGAAAAAACCTGTATACTTTGGAGGAGGTTTAATTTCAAAATGTCGGCCATTTTGAAAGACCCTACGAATATATTCAGTGCTCTCGTTTTACGAATTCCTAAAGTTTGTGTTGCATTCAACGAAGTTACTCCTTTAGATGATGCAATAGACCAGCATGTTAAAAAAAACAAACAACAAAGATATGTTTAAATAAACAGACAAAACCTGTATACTTTGGAGGAGGTCTCATTTCAAAAGGGGGGCCATTTTGAAAGACCCTACTAATATATTCAGTGCTCTCGTTTTACGAATTCCTATAGTATGTGTTGCATTCAACGACGTTACTCCTTTAGATGATACAATGAACTAGCATGTTAAAATAATATAATAAAGCTATGTTTTAATAAACAGAAAAAAACTCTATTCTTTTGAGGAGGTTTAATTTAAAAATGGCGGCCATTTTGAAAGACCCTACTAATATATTCAGTGCTCTCGTTTTACGAATTCCTAAAGTATGTGTTGAATTCAACGACGTTACTCCTTTAGATGATACAATAGACTAGCATTTTAAAAAAACAAACAACAAAGATATGTTTAAATAAACAGACAAAACCTGTATACTTTGGAGGAGGTCTCATTTCAAAATGGGGGCCATTTTGACAGACCCTACTAATATATTCAGTGCTCTCGTTTTACGAATTCCTAAAGTATGTGTTGCATTCAACGAAGTTACTCCTTTAGATGATACAATGAACTAGCATGTTAAAATAATATAACAAAGTTATGTTTTAATAAACAGAAAAAACCTGTATACTTTGGAGGAGGTTTAATTTCAAAATGTCGGCCATTTTGAAAGACCCTACGAATATATTCAGTGCTCTCGTTTTACGAATTCCTAAAGTATGTGTTGCATTCAACGACATTACTCCTTTAGATGATACAATGAACTAACATGTTAAAATAATATAATAAAGCTATGTTTTAATAAACAGAAAAAAACTCTATTCTTTGGAGGAGGTTTAATTTCAAAATGGCGACCATTTTGTAAGACCCTACTAATATATTCAGTGCTCTCGTTTTACGAATTCCTAAAGTATGTGTTGAATTCAACGAAGTTACTCCTTTAGATGATACAATGAACGAGCATGTTAAAATAATATAATAAAGCTATGTTTTAATAAACAGAAAAAAACTCTATTCTTTGGAGGAGGTTTAATTTCAAAATGGCGACCATTTTGAAAGACCCTACTAATATATTCAGTGCTCTCGTTTTACGAATTCCTAAAGTATGTGTTGCATTCAACGACATTACTCCTTTAGATGATACAATGAACTAGCATGTTAAAATAATATAATAAAGCTATGTTTTAATAAACAGAAAAAAACTCTTTTCTTTGGAGGAGGTTTAATTCCAAAATGGCGACCATTTTGAAAGACCCTACTAATATATTCAGTGCTCTCGTTTTACGAATTCCTAAAGTATGTGTTGCATTCAACGACGTTACTCCTTTAGATGATACAATGAACTAACATGTTAAAATAATATAATAAAGCTATGTTTTAATAAACAGAAAAAAACTCTATTCTTTGGAGGAGGTTTAATTTCAAAATGGCGACCATTTTGTAAGACTCTACGAATATATTCAGTGCTCTCGTTTTACGAATTCCTAAAGTATGTGTTGCATTCAACGAAGTTACTCCTTTAGATGATGCAATAGACCAGCATGTTAAAAAAAACAAACAACAAAGATATGTTTAAATAAACAGACAAAACCTGTATACTTTGGAGGAGGTCTCATTTCAAAAGGGGGGCCATTTTGAAAGACCCTACTAATATATTCAGTGCTCTCGTTTTACGAATTCCTATAGTATGTGTTGCATTCAACGACGTTACTCCTTTAGATGATACAATGAACTAGCATGTTAAAATAATATAATAAAGCTATGTTTTAATAAACAGAAAAAAACTCTATTCTTTTGAGGAGGTTTAATTTCAAAATGGCGGCCATTTTGAAAGACCCTACTAATATATTCAGTGCTCTCGTTTTACGAATTCCTAAAGTATGTGTTGAATTCAACGAAGTTACTCCTTTAGATGATACAATGAACTAGCATGTTAAAATAATATAACAAAGTTATGTTTTAATAAACAGAAAAAACCTGTATACTTTGGAGGAGGTTTAATTTCAAAATGTCGGCCATTTTGAAAGACCCTACGAATATATTCAGTGCTCTCGTTTTACGAATTCCTAAAGTATGTGTTGCATTCAACGACGTTACTCCTTTAGATGATACAATGAACTAACATGTTAAAATAATATAATAAAGCTATGTTTTAATAAACAGAAAAAAACTCTATTCTTTGGAGGAGGTTTAATTTCAAAATGGCGACCATTTTGTAAGACCCTACTAATATATTCAGTGCTCTCGTTTTACGAATTCCTAAAGTATGTGTTGAATTCAACGAAGTTACTCCTTTAGATGATACAATGAACTAGCATGTTAAAATAATATAATAAAGCTATGTTTTAATAAACAGAAAAAAACTCTATTCTTTGGAGGAGGTTTAATTTCAAAATGGCGACCATTTTGAAAGACCCTACTAATATATTCAGTGCTCTCGTTTTACGAATTCCTAAAGTATGTGTTGCATTCAACGACATTACTCCTTTAGATGATACAATGAACTAGCATGTTAAAATAATATAATAAAGCTATGTTTTAATAAACAGAAAAAAACTCTATTCTTTGGAGGAGGTTTAATTCCAAAATGGCGACCATTTTGAAAGACCCTACTAATATATTCAGTGCTCTCGTTTTACAAATTCCTAAAGTATGTGTTGAATTCAACGAAGTTACTCCTTTAGATGATACAATGAACTAGCATGTTAAAATAATATAACAAAGTTATGTTTTAATAAACAGAAAAAAAAATCTATTCTTTGGAGGAGGTTTAATTTCAAAATGGCGGCCATTTTGAAAGACCCTACGAATATATTCAGTGCTCTCGTTTTACGAATTCCTAAAGTATGTGTTGCATTCAACGAAGTTACTCCTTTAGATGATACAATAGACTAGCATGTTAAAAGAACCAACAACAACGATATGTTTAAATAAACAGACAAAACCTGTTTACTTTGGAGGAGGTCTCATTTCAAAATGGGAGCCATTTTGAAAGACCCTAATAATATATTCAGTGCTCTCGTTTTACGAATTCCTAAAGTAAGTGTTGCATTCAACGAAGTTACTCCTTTAGATGATACAATGAACTAGCATGTTAAAATAATATAACAAACCTATGTTTTAATAAACAGAAAAAAAACTCTATTCTTTGGAGGAGGTTTAATTTCAAAATGGTGGCCATTTTGAAAGACTCTACGAATATATTCAGTGCTCTCGTTTTACGAATTCCTAAAGTATGTGTTGCATTCAACGAAGTTACTCCTTTAGATGATACAATAGACTGGCATGTTAAATAAAAGCAACAACAAAGATATGTTTAAATAAACAGACAAAACCTGTATACTTTGGAGAAGGTCTCATTTCAAAATGGGGGCCATTTTGAAAGACCCTACTAATATATTCAGTGCTCTCGTTTTACGAATTCCTAAAGTATGTGTTGCATTCAACGACGTTACTCCTTTAGATGATACAATAGACTAGCATTTTAAAAAAACAAACAACAAAGATATGTTTAAATAAACAGACAAAACCTGTATACTTTGGAGGAGGTCTCATTTCAAAATGGGGGCCATTTTGACAGACCCTACTAATATATTCAGTGCTCTCGTTTTACGAATTCCTAAAGTATGTGTTGCATTCAACGAAGTTACTCCTTTAGATGATACAATGAACTAGCATGTTACAATAATATAACAAACCTATGTTTTAATAAACAGAAAAAAACTCTATTCTTGGGAGGAGGTTTAATTTCAAAATGGGGGCCATTTTGAAAGACCCTACTAATATATTCAGTGCTCTCGTTTTACGAATTCCTAAAGTTTGTGTTGCATTCAACGAAGTTACTCCTTTAGATGATGCAATAGACCAGCATGTTAAAAAAAACAAACAACAAAGATATGTTTAAATAAACAGACAAAACCTGTATACTTTGGAGGAGATCTCATTTCAAAAGGGGGGCCATTTTGAAAGACCCTACTAATATATTCAGTGCTCTCGTTTTACGAATTCCTATAGTATGTGTTGCATTCAACGACGTTACTCCTTTAGATGATACAATGAACTAGCATGTTAAAATAATATAATAAAGCTATGTTTTAATAAACAGAAAAAAACTCTATTCTTTGGAGGAGGTTTAATTTCAAAATGGTGGCCATTTTGAAAGACTCTACGAATATATTCAGTGCTCTCGTTTTACGAATTCCTAAAGTATGTGCTGCATTCAACGAAGTTACTCCTTTAGATGATACAATAGACTGGCATGTTAAATAAAAGCAACAACAAAGATATGTTTAAATAAACAGACAAAACCTGTATACTTTGGAGAAGGTCTCATTTCAAAATGGGGGCCATTTTGAAAGACCCTACTAATATATTCAGTGCTCTCGTTTTACGAATTCCTAAAGTATGTGTTGCATTCAACGACGTTACTCCTTTAGATGATACAATAGACTAGCATTTTAAAAAAACAAACAACAAAGATATGTTTAAATAAACAGACAAAACCTGTATACTTTGGAGGAGGTCTCATTTCAAAATGGGGGCCATTTTGACAGACCCTACTAATATATTCAGTGCTCTCGTTTTACGAATTCCTAAAGTATGTGTTGCATTCAACGAAGTTACTCCTTTAGATGATACAATGAACTAGCATGTTAAAATAATATAACAAACCTATGTTTTAATAAACAGAAAAAAACTCTATTCTTTGGAGGAGGTTTAATTTCAAAATGGGGGCCATTTTGAAAGACCCTACGAATATATTCAGTGCTCTCGTTTTACGAATTCCTAAAGTTTGTGTTGCATTCAACGAAGTTACTCCTTTAGATGATGCAATAGACCAGCATGTTAAAAAAAACAAACAACAAAGATATGTTTAAATAAACAGACAAAACCTGTATACTTTGGAGGAGGTCTCATTTCAAAAGGGGGGCCATTTTGAAAGACCCTACTAATATATTCAGTGCTCTCGTTTTACGAATTCCTATAGTATGTGTTGCATTCAACGACGTTACTCCTTTAGATGATACAATGAACTAGCATGTTAAAATAATATAATAAAGCTATGTTTTAATAAACAGAAAAAAACTCTATTCTTTTGAGGAGGTTTAATTTCAAAATGGCGACCATTTTGAAAGACCCTACTAATATATTCAGTGCTCTCGTTTTACGAATTCCTAAAGTATGTGTTGAATTCAACGAAGTTACTCCTTTAGATGATACAATGAACTAGCATGTTAAAATAATATAACAAAGTTATGTTTTAATAAACAGAAAAAACCTGTATACTTTGGAGGAGGTTTAATTTCAAAATGTCGGCCATTTTGAAAGACCCTACGAATATATTCAGTGCTCTCGTTTTACGAATTCCTAAAGTATGTGTTGAATTCAACGACGTTACTCCTTTAGATGATACAATGAACTAACATGTTAAAATAATATAATAAAGCTATGTTTTAATAAACAGAAAAAAACTCTATATTTTGGAGGAGGTTTAATTTCAAAATGGCGACCATTTTGTAAGACCCTACTAATATATTCAGTGCTCTCGTTTTACGAATTCCTAAAGTATGTGTTGAATTCAACGAAGTTACTCCTTTAGATGATACAATGAACTAGCATGTTAAAATAATATAACAAAGTTATGTTTTAATAAACAGAAAAAACCTGTATACTTTGGAGAAGGTTTAATTTCAAAATGTCGACCATTTTGAAAGACCCTACGAATATATTCAGTGCTCTCGTTTTACGAATTCCTAAAGTTTGTGTTGCATTCAACGAAGTTACTCCTTTAGATGATGCAATAGACCAGCATGTTAAAAAAAACAAACAACAAAGATATGTTTAAATAAACAGACAAAACCTGTATACTTTGGAGGAGGTCTCATTTCAAAAGGGGGGCCATTTTGAAAGACCCTACTAATATATTCAGTGCTCTCGTTTTACGAATTCCTATAGTATGTGTTGCATTCAACGACGTTACTCCTTTAGATGATACAATGAACTAGCATGTTAAAATAATATAATAAAGCTATGTTTTAATAAACAGAAAAAAACTCTATTCTTTTGAGGAGGTTTAATTTCAAAATGGCGGCCATTTTGAAAGACCCTACAAATATATTCAGTGCTCTCGTTTTACGAATTCCTAAAGTATGTGTTGAATTCAACGAAGTTACTCCTTTAGATGATACAATGAACTAGCATGTTAAAATAATATAACAAAGTTATGTTTCAATAAACAGAAAAAACCTGTATACTTTGGAGGAGGTTTAATTTCAAAATGTCGGCCATTTTGAAAGACCCTACGAATATATTCAGTGCTCTCGTTTTACGAATTCCTAAAGTATGTGTTGCATTCAACGACGTTACTCCTTTAGATGATACAATGAACTAACATGTTAAAATAATATAATAAAGCTATGTTTTAATAAACAGAAAAAAACTCTATTCTTTGGAGGAGGTTTAATTTCAAAATGGCGACCATTTTGTAAGACCCTACTAATATATTCAGTGCTCTCGTTTTACGAATTCCTAAAGTATGTGTTGAATTCAACGAAGTTACTCCTTTAGATGATACAATGAACTAGCATGTTAAAATAATATAACAAAGTTATGTTTTAATAAACAGAAAAAACCTGTATACTTTGGAGGAGGTTTAATTTCAAAATGTCGGCCATTTTGAAAGACCCTACGAATATATTCAGTGCTCTCGTTTTACGAATTCCTAAAGTATGTGTTGCATTCAACGAGGTTACTCCTTTAGATGATACAATAGACCAGCATGTTAAAAAAACAAACAACAAAGATATGTTAAAATAAACAGACAAAACCTGTATACTTTGGAGGAGGTCTCATTTCAAAATGGGGGCCATTTTGACAGACCCTACTAATATATTCAGTGCTCTCGTTTTACGAATTCCTAAAGTGTGAGTTGCATTCAACGAAGTTACTCCTTTACATGATACAATAGACTAGCATGTTAAAAGAACCAACAACAAAGATATGTTTAAATAAACAGACAAAACCTGTTTACTTTGGAGGAGGTCTCATTTCAAAATCGGGGCCATTTTGAAAGACCCTACTAATATATTCAGTGCTCTCGTTTTACGAATTCCTAAAGTATGTGTTGCATTAAACGAAGTTACTCCTTTAGATGATACAATGAACTAGCATGTTAAAATAATATAACAAACCTATGTTTTAATAAACAGAAAAAAACTCTATTTTTTGGAGGAGGTTTAATTTCAAAATGGCCGCCATTTTGAAAGACCCTACGAATATATTCAGTGCTCTCGTTTAACGAATTCCTAAAGTATGTGTTGCATTCAACGACGTTACTCCTTTAGATGATACAATAGACTAGCATGTTAAATAAAACAAACAACAAAGATATGTTTAAATAAACAGACAAAACCTGTATACTTTGGGGGAGGTCTCTTTTCAAAATGGGGGCCATTTTGAAAGACCCTACTAATAGATTCAGTGCTTTCGTTTCAGGAATTCCTATAGTATGTGTTGCATTCAAAGACATTACTCCTTTAGATGATACAATGAACTAGCATGTTAAAATAATATAACAAAGCTATGTTTTAATAAACAGAAAAAAACTCTATTCTTTGTAGGAGGTTTGATTTCAAAATGGCGGCCATTTTGAAAGACCCTACTAATAGATTCAGTGCTTTCGTTTCAGGAATTCCTATAGTATGTGTTGCATTCAAAGACATTACTCCTTTAGATGATACAATGAACTAGCATGTTAAAATAATATAATAAACCTATGTTTTAATAAACAGAAAAAAACTCTATTCTGTGGAGGAGGTTTAATTTCAAAATGGCCACCATTTTGAAAGACCCTACTAATATAGTCAGTGCTTTCGTTTTAGGAATTCCTATAGTATGTATTGCATCAAATGAATGTATTCCTTTTGATGATATAGTGAACTAGAATGTTCAAAACATAGAACAAAACTATGTTTTAATAAACAGACAAAACCTCCATTCTTTGGAGGAGGTCTCATTACAAATGGCCGCCATTTTTAAAGACGCTTCTAATATATTAAGCTCTTGTTTTAGGAATTCATTATAGTTTGTGTTGTATTAAATGAAGTTATTCCTTTAAATGATACAATGAACTAGCATGTTCAAGTAATAAATCAAAGTTATATTTTAATATACAGACGAAACCTCTATTCTTTGGAGGAGGTCTCATTTCAAAATGGCCGACATCAATGTTTTCTTCTTTAAATACTTTATTTTTCAAGTATTTATACATTTATTAAAAAGAACCCAGCCTTTACTGCTTAACTGTGTGATTTCACACAGCTCTGTTTTTTCATATGTTTTTCCTTAATTGCTTTTGCTTGGTCATTTATTTTCTGTAATTAATTAATACACAAATTCTTTTTGTTTTCCATTCTATAATTTAATATTTTCATTGCCATAAGTAATTTTTATAATATTTTCCATTATTTAAATACCTTTATCTAATTATTCTGCGTTTCACATTGAATTTAATATTTTGTTTTCACGAGCTCCTTCCAGGGTTTCGTGAGCTCCGCGCAATGTTGGGGGCGGTTATTTTCCCCACATTGTACTGCGTATAATGATGGATTGTTGTTTTTAGTATATGCTTTCGTTTTAACATGCCTTATGTAACAAAATCCCGATTTAGTTTCATTTTTACACACTTTTTATTTGCCGTACGGCCCCATTCTTGTCAGCAACCTACCACTTCCGCTTCACTTCCTGGTTCAGAGCTCCTTGCACCAACAGCTGCGTAAGCTCGGAGCAGCGCCACGGCAACCTTCCACTAGCCACAACGTATTGCATACGTGGATGGCCCATACTAACTCTATGTTTTTATATTATATTTACTTTATTTATGTATGTTTCTTTATGATTCTTTTTGCACTATGTTTTGTGTAATGTGCGCAAACGTTTGTCAGGCTTTATTCCCTTAAATAAATGTCACAATATATTGTACATGCTGATTACTTTATTAAATATCCTTTTTTGTAATAACTTTTTTATTAATTGATTTTTTATTTATGTTTTCTTGTGCAATGTTTGTTTAACTATCTGCAACCGTTTGCCATGCTGTATTTGTTAAATTAATGTCACAACATTGTTCGTGTTCACCACTTCCTTTTATATATCCTTTTCTGTAATAACTGTTTTATTAATAACTTTTTTATCTAGCCTTTTCCTACACACACTCTTGTTAACTATTCTCAACCGTTCGTTATGTTCTTATTTATAAATTAATGTCACGAAAAAAATCGTATATTGACGACTTTTTTTTTTCATCAATTTTTGTAATAACTTTTTTATTATTGATTTTTTAAACTAGCCTTTTTCTACATAATGTTTTGTTAATTATTTGCAATCAATTCGAATTTTAAAAATTTTAAATTCCGTTAATTGTAATTAGATTTTTGAAAAAAAAATTGTTTATGCAAATGTCATCTCTATCATGTATCCCTTCCTCTACCTCTATAGTTGTTCTGTCCTCATCTGCACTTGAAATCAGCTCCGCTGGAAAACGCTCGGAAAAAATCCCCCTTTACTTGCTTTCACTCTTAGGCGGCTAACCAAACCAACTGACATTACCTTCTTTTCTAGGGTAGCGGCCACCCTCTTGCTGTCCAAACCTGTGATTTTTAAGTTCTTTTATTGTTAATAAATGAATTACAAAAGCGAGAAAGAAAGGACTTAAAAATCAATTTGTAAAATAAATGTTCACCTTGTTTGAGTTATTTAAACTAATGCTTCATCAAAACCGTTTTGGTCTGTGTTAATGTAATGTTATATTGCTATGTTCACACTGTACATCTATAATATTTATAATGTTCATTAATCAGTTCTCTTTAATGCTTGAGGAGAAAGGTGGAAATGGTATGTTCATATCTCAAGACAGTCCAAATGTGGTTGCTTTATGTTTTGCGGATGATGTTTCTGGTGTTAGAGACACTGCTGTTCAGCTCCAAAAGGAAATAAATGTACTTGAAAAGTTTTGTGATGAGTCCGGTATGAAAGTTAACTTAAACAAAACTAAAATTATGCATTTTCGGAGAGGGCGTCCACTTAGGTCATATGAAAAGTGGTACTTTAAGGGTAAAATCATTGAGGTTGTAAATAGATATAGAAATCTTGGTGTTGTATTTACTCCTACTCTATCATGGACTAGGGCACAGAGTTGTCTAGCTTCTCAAGCAAATAAAGTTTTAATGTCATTCTATGGTTATCAGCGTAAACATGGACAAGTTTCCTGTACAGATGTTTTTTAAGGTTTTGGATACTATGGTTCTACCTATCGTTACAGAGCAGAGCTATGCGGGGAGTTACCTATTCACAAATCATTGATAAAGGTACAAACTTCACTATATAAGAGGGTTTTGAGGTTGAGTAAATATACATGTAATGTTATGGCTTTAGGAGAATATGGCAGGGTTCCCCTTCAATATAATTATATTGATGATGCAGGGAGAAGAACATGGGCATCATATATTAAAAGTATTTTATTTCAATTTCCTTTGGGATTCTTTGGATAAGCCAGGACATAGGAAATATAAAAATGTTTATTTCACTTTTTCAACAAAGATTGTTTGATCGTTTGAGCCAAGATTGGCATAATATGGTTTCAGAATTAAGTAAATGTCAGACTTACTGTCAATTTAAGACCATGTTGCATATTGAACAATATCTTTCCTCAGACATTCCATGGTACTACAAGAATGTTTTGAGCCAATTTAGATGAAATAATTTCAAACTTGCAGTTGAAATGGGCAGGCATAATAATATAAAATAGTGTAATAGACTTTATTTATTTTGTCAAGATAAAGGTTTATCATTAATTGAAGATGAATTTCACGTATTAATGGTTTATCAACACTACAAGGATGAAAGAAAAGAGTATTTCAATTATGAATACAATCCATCTTAAGAAGATTTTGTAAGAATAATGTCTTGCAAAAATGTAAATTGTTGGTGAATATTGCTAAATATCTTAAAGGTTCGTAAAATCAGGAACATGTAAATAATTATTAATTTCATCATAAACTATGTCAATGCCATACAGGGCTGTCAACCCAAATATATTTTATGGACGCTTCACTACTACTACTACTACTACTACTACTACTACTACTACTACTACTACTACTACTACTACTACTACTACTACTACTACTACTACTACTACTACTACTACTGATGCTACTACTGCTACTACTACTACTACTACTACTACTATTACTTCTACTATTACTACAACTACTACTGCCACCACTGCTACTACTAATACTACTACTACTGCTACTACTACTACTACTTCTACTACTACTAGTACCACCACCACCACTTCAACTACTACTACTACTAATATTAGATTACTACTACAACTACTACTACTTGTATTATTACTACTACTACTACTATTACCACTTAAACTACTACTACTACTACTACTACTACTGATGCTACTACTGCTACTACTACTACTACTATTACTTCTACTATTACT
The DNA here is from genome assembly GCA_936450465.1 of Gibbula magus. Classification (NCBI taxonomy): domain Eukaryota; kingdom Metazoa; phylum Mollusca; class Gastropoda; order Trochida; family Trochidae; genus Gibbula; species Gibbula magus. The sequence continues at coordinate 69,950,667 of OW388298.1, forward strand.
ACAACTACTACTACCACCACTGCTGCTACTACTACTACTGCTACTACTACTACTACTACTACTACCACCACTGCTACTACAACTACTACTACTACCACCACTACTACTACCACCACTACTACTACTACCACCACCACTACAACTACTATACTACTGCTACTACTACTACTGCCACTAGCACCACTACTACTACCACTACTATCACTACTACTTCTACTACTACTACTTTCATTAATTGGATAATTCTGTTTTTTTCTCAGACTGCCAAGTCGAGTTTCAAATGGGCCAGATGTTCTTGAATATACACAGACGCCTGATGAGAAAAAAGTAAGATATCATGAAATTAAGATTAAAATACAGTTTCCAAATATTTTGATTTGCTTAGTTGGGGGTCAGTATTTACAAATATAAGTACAGAACGAGACAGATTAAACGTTTATGGGAGATTTCCATCGAGATATCTAAAAACAAATCACCAACAATTTAGGTAGTGATACATTATTACCAAATAATGAAATTGCCAAATAAGTGAAATTCATGTTTGTGTCCACACTTCCTTCCCAGGTTTCGTGATTTTGCGATTTTAGATTTCGTCTGAATGATGTTCAACAGTTTCTTGGTTGAATTTGTGTGTGTGATTACTTGTATCACACATAATTTAAATTGCCCTCTCACTATCAATACTGTAGTGAGGTATATGCAGGTGTAGATGGAACTATTTACAGTACTATACGTATCTACATAGCGAGTCTTAATGACTGATATTAATAATGAAAGGTGGCTGACGTCATATCATTTCAAACATTTCAATCTACATGTGTTTAGCTCAGTTGGCCAATGTCTGTGAAGTTCAGCAACAGTGGACTCGATTATAGTTGGATGGATGTTGTTCTTCATGATTGGACAATTCGAAAGTTTAATGTCAGATAGCCTTTGAAACAGTGAATACAAAGAAAATGTCAAATCATTACTGAATGGAAGACGCAAGATAAATAACATTTGCAAAATATTCGTTTAAGAATCTTTGTCGCATTTAAAGCTATATAATTAAAAAATATATCATTATTTTCACTGAAAGTGACTTATAAAACCCAACCAAATCGTTTGTATAGAAATTAACTGAGTCTATTTAAATATACATGATTCCTTCTCTACAAAAATGCAGACTGACTTGATGCTACCTCTTAAAGAAGATATATTTTACGTGGGCTTCATGTATAAAACATGCCCTATTTCAGTACTGGAACTACAGCCCGGATGCTTCTGATGAACGATACGAGCCAGCTTCTCTGGATCTCTCCAGTACCGACCTCCAGTTTGTCGCTGGCCCTGGAGCCCTGTCTCGACCCAGGAGCAGATATCCAGTAGTCCTGGATGAATATGACGCTGATCTTTATCCTCCTGGATATCGGAATATGGACGGATATCCTCCAGAACACATCGACTTCGACAGGAATTCTGGATATCTGGATGTCGACAGAAATCCTTCCGGATATGTGGATCCCAGAGGAAATCGCGCCGAATATATGAATGTGCGGAGTAATTCAAATGATTCTGGAGTCAATCTGGATCTAGGTTCTCCTCGACCAGAAATGATGTTCGTCTAATGAGTAAATCTCGAGAAAAGACTAACGATGATTGAGAAGTTCGTCCTTGGATGGTAGCATATGAATGTCAATGTTTTAGGGCGACAACGTACATGTAGTTTCATGACCCCTATTGAAATGACAATGGGATGATCATTCTCTCATGAGAGGACATTTCGTCTGTACTTTTTATGTGTATCCCCATTTTCCGTTATCCCTAAATTTTCATTATAATCATTTCAAATTTCACTGCTGATCCAATCTTTGAAAAAGGACCATACCCCACCCACTCACTCACCAAATTGTTCAACAAGTGTAAACTGCCAGGCAAAATAATGAGCTCACTTCAGTTGGTTTCGATTAATTTAATATTAAAAAGAAATTAGATGCATTTGACTATGACACGATACAACAATACTTATCTGCAGTACTTTCATTGAATTAATTGTGGACTGTGATTATATTTAAGGTAAATTATCTTCGTTTAATGAAGACAGGGGTAAGAAATAAAATTTACACCTACATTCTTTAAAATGTTGTAGTGTGTGCAGAATCAGGCAAATTTATGAATTTTTACATATATGATGAACAGTTGTGTATCATAAACAATAATTCATTATAAAATATTAAATAATAATATAAACTGACTTGCAAAAGAAACGCAACCAAACCATTGTTGGTCCCAAATCAAACAAACTCATATTATAATAGTATGTATCGAAAATACATACATTTGGAAGGGTATTTCGGTAAAAATAACCATTAATTGACTTGACGTAAAGGGTCAATTGTCCAGTTTTCGATCATCAGGATTTTTAGAATATTGAATATAATAACGATATTTTAAGCTTAATGGTGTAAGAAGACTTGTTTACTTTATGAACCACGGATATGTATTTTCCTTTTTAATTTTAGTTCTCTTTTCCCCCCCGATATATATGTAAATATATGTTGATAACCACGACAAAACATCATATAAACATCATTTTTTTGAGTCGCATGTCATTTTGTCATTCATTTTGTGTGATATTAACAGAATCTCCTTCAATCAAATTGTCCATGTAGCACATCGTGTTTTATAACCCGAGAGTTATCCATATTTCAGTTATATTTAGAATTTGTCAATATTTCCCTTAAATTTCCGTGTTGTCTGACTGTTAATAATGCGATAATTTTTCAAAATTCGTTTCATCCTTTGGCTTTGATGAAAACAGCTATATGTTGAAGTTCATCACATTAATTGTTGTGACTGGGATTAAAAGTTGTGATCGATGGAATAAAAACTCTTAACTGAAATTACATTTCGACTCACATGACAAAAAAGGGGTGAAATCCGGCAGGATCCGTGACACCTAACGTATGGTACGTAATATTTTATGGATGCTTCAAATATTTTGAATATCAGTATTACTTCATTCAGATTTAATTCCCCTGGAGTGGCTCTCGTTCGAGGTCTCGCGGTTTGACCCCCATTTGTAATAGCCGTGCAAATATTTGCGTTAACATCAATATCGCAGTCTCAAGACAATAGACATTTTGAACCCAAGAATCCTGTGACATTGTGTCAGAAGTGAAACTACACAAGTAAGCATTGCCAAATTCCATCCTCCGGAGAAGTTCGACTTTTCGGAGCAAACAGAATAGCCAGAGTTGCTGCAGAGATTTGGCGGTTTCGCACATCGACAAAACTGAACAGGGAAACAAACGAGGTACAGGTGTCCGGTCTTATATATGCTATGGGGAGGGAAGCAGAAACAATAATCTCATCATTTGGGGTGAAACTGAAACTGATACTGTTATTGCCAAATTCAATGATGGTTTCATACCAAGAAGGATTGGCATTCTTGAGCATCAAAGGTCACAGAGGTCACAGGAACCTGTCGAGGCGTTCATCAGACAATTTTAGATATTGATGATTTTGGAGATTTTGGAGATAAGACAGAGGAATCAATACGAGATAGGCTGGTGATTTGGACCTACGTTAACAATTGAAGAGGCAAAACAGATGACAAGGAATTACAGTGGATACAGGAGCAGATACCACTGTAATCAATGTAGAAACTTACAACAGTCTTAACATCAAACCAAAGCTGTCTCCCTCAAATTCCAACTTGAGAAGTATTGATAGTGTAATAACATGCCTCGGGGAATTCTTCACTACAACCAGATACAAGGGAGATTTTTACAAGTTTCCAGTATCAGTTATCAGGGGATACCACGCCTTGCTAAACTGGATACTATGTAGCAATATGGGTCTAGTCAGGCAGACAGGCGACATTGACAATGACATGTTAGGTCAGTTTGGGTTGCTCAAGTGTACACCAGTAGACATCAAGTTGATACTCAACCATATGCTATCTCCACAGCACGAAGAATACTATTTCCCCTGATGGGAAAGGTAAAGGACGAACTTCAGTGAATGAAAGGTGAAGACATTATTGAAGAAGTCACAGATGCGACAGATTGGTGTGCTCCTATGGTTCGTGTCCTAAAGACATTGGGTAACAACAGAAAATATGTTGACCTGTAACTGGACGCTTTGCTAGACTTGTAATGTCAATGGATGAATGCCTCTCTCAACATAAACTGGACGCGTTGCTAAACCTGTAACCTCACTGGATGAGTGCCTCTCTCAACAGAAACTTGACGCTTTGCTAGATCTGTAACCTCACTGGATTAATGCCTCTCTCAACAGAAACTGGACTCTTTGCTAAACCTGTAACCCCACTTGATGCATGCCTCTCTCAACAGAAACTGGACTCTTTGCTAAACCTGTAACCCCACTGGATGAATGCCTCTCTCAACAGAAACTGGACGCTTTGCTAAACCTGTAACCTCACTGGATGAATGCCTCTCTCAACAGAAACTGGACGCTTTGCTAAACCTGTAACCTCACTGGATGAGTGCCTCTCTCAACAGAAACTTGACGCTTTGCTAGATCTGTAACCTCACTGGATGAATGCCTCTCTCAACAGAAACTGGACTCTTTGCTAAACCTGTAACCCCACTGGATGCATGCCTCTCTCAACAGAAACTGGACGCTTTGCTAAACCTGTAACCTCACTGGATGAATGCCTCTCTCAACAGAAACTGGACGCTTTGCTAAACCTGTAACCTCACTGGATGAATGCCTCTCTCAACAGAAACTGGACGCTTTGCTCGACCTGTAACCTCACTGGATGAGTGCCTCTCTCAACAGAAACTGGACGCTTTGCTAAACCTGTAACCTCACTGGATGAATGCCTCTCTCAACAGAAACTGGACGTTTTGCTAAACCTGTAACCTCACTGGATGCATGCCTCTCTCAACAGAAACTGGACTCTTTGCTAAACCTGTAACCTCACTGGATGAATGCCTCTCTCAACAGAAACTGGACTCAAACGAGGAAAACATCATTTCCTTCACAGCTGTGTTTGTGGACCTTTTAGTATTCTAAGAGTCAATATTTTCCAGAATTTCTTTTTGTTTTTCATCTGTGATGTCAGCGAAAGCTGGTTTCTATTTTCGGATCCTGACGCTATTGTTGAACAGCTGATCGTGTGAGATGATGACGTCACACTAGACCAAGCGATTTGATTTGCTGAAAAAAACGGGGAAGCCCGTTCTTGGGGGATACCATGTCTATTTTTAGTAACTCAAGTCAATATCGTGGCCTGTAGATTGTCACGTAAAATCTTTTTGGCCAATCACTGTGCAGGAAAAATACTACCTATTTAATAATGACGCATATAGAGACTTTATATAGGCTTTTACAAACTTAATAGAGGCGTAATAAAGTCGTTATATAGTCTTCAAAGATACCGTAGTGACTTTCATAGGCTATACAGAATTCGTATATACTTTATAATACGTTAAACATGCTTTAATCTTTTTTTGCTTTAGAAGACGTTATATAGACCTTTTAAAGTCTTAATATAACTTCTTTATATAGATTTTATATTGACTTTATATAGACTTTAAATAAACTTAAAATAGGCTTTATAACGATGAAGCTATAACATGTAGCTCTGATTACAAGTGGGTTCAATTGAGCATAACATTTTGATTTTAAGGTCTTTCATTCATGTACGGTGCTTGGAATTTGGCACGTTTGAAAGCTGATATGATATTCCTCGGAACAAGGTCGATTTTAATCAGACTGCGTCACAATGTTAGTCAATCAATCAATTTACCTGCCCATTTTTTGGAAAAGGGGTTGGGTGACGGATCCGTCACTAAAACTTTGAATCCCATCAATGGCTATAGGTATTGTTAATAAGCAAGAGAGTGATGGAGAGCAGGGTAGGTGATGATGTCACTTCCTCTCACATCACTTCCTCTTACATCACTTCCTGTTTTAGTGAATTGAATCCAAGGTCTCCATACATGTCTTAATCAATGATATATTTAACGGAAGCTTTAATGAAATATATTACACTTATAACAAGCATTGAGCTCTATACACAAAGGAAACAACTATTTTATGATCAATTAATTTTGTATGATCTGAATGCATTTTTATTAGATTTCATATTGTTTTATTTGTTCATATATGTTTGTATTTTATGTTGGGTTTACTTGCTTCTGTTCTTTTTTTATTTTGTGTTTGGAGAGAGACGGTAGATAAAACACAAATGTCTGTATATGAAGTCTTTTTATAAACATTTTAAACAACTAATTGTATCTCTATGGAAAATTTTATTGTAAATTTTTGAAAATTTTATTTATTTAGTTAAAAAATATGAGGGGACCTAAAGTGATGATAAATTTCTAAAAAGTCCTGTTTTTTTTCTAATGATGTAACGTTTTGTTCATATATTTTCAAATTAAATCAAATGTTTATTTTATAAACATTTTCAAAACATTCAAAGTATTTGTTAATTAACTGAAAACAACGATATCCAATAAATACAAAGTTGTGAAGTTCATTTATTAATTTGAAAAATACTTATATGTTAATGAAACATCACACATTTCTAGATTATTTCGTCAATTTAAAAAATTTGTGCACACTGTTTGTTATTTCAAGGGAAGAGTTTCGATAGTGCTACTGTACACAAATCAGGTGTTTTATAATAAAGTATCTTTACCATGAACTATTATCATCATCAACCCACTACGCCTTCGGCTCTGTATACTTCATGGGCAACAGTTCAAGTAACAACTCAGTTCTTTATTGCAAAAAGACATGTGGTTACGTAATTTCTTTTAAAGTTGCATTATCTAATATTTGCTGAAAAGTGAACCACAAAATCAGGGTTTAACTATTATGTTCATCTGTCAATATTGAAATGCATTTGAGAAGATTTGTTATAATAATGTTCGTTTTAGTTTGAACAAAGGGAAATATTTTATGTCTGCTTCACACACTATAGGTTTAAATGTACGTAATTTGGAGCAGTATTTGGTATCAAGTTTATACATACTCCCGCAACATTTTAAGAAAGATTTCTGTTCAGTAAATATGATCTTTTATAATGGATTTTGTTTGTTGTTTGTTATCCTGTTTGTCGGCTTGGGATCAAGTCGAGGATTTGAATCCCGCAAGGTGCTCTGCGACGTTGTATTCTGTAGAAGACAGTTGTACACACAGTAAGGTTTGGGTGCAAGAAGACAGTTGTACACACAGTAAGGTTTGAGTGCAAGAAGACAGTTGTACACACAGTAAGGTTTGAGTGCAAGAAGACAGTTGTACATACAGTAAGGTTTGGGTGCAAGATGACAGTTGTACACACAGTAAGGTTTGGGTGCAAGAAGACAGTTGTACACACAGTAAGGTTTGGGTGCAAGAAGACAGTTGTACACACAGTAAGGTTTGGGTGCAAGAAGACAGTTGTACACTCTGTGAGGGTTTGGTGCAAGAAGACAGTTGTACACACAGTAAGGTTTGAGTGCAAGAAGACAGTTGTACATACAGTAAGGTTTGGGTGCAAGATGACAGTTGTACACACAGTAAGGTTTGGGTGCAAGAAGACAGTTGTACACACAGTAAGGTTTGGGTGCAAGAAGACAGTTGTACACACAGTAAGGTTTGGGTGCAAGAAGACAGTTGTACACTCAGTGAGGGTTTGGTGCAAGAAGACAGTTGTACACACAGTAAGGTTTGGGTGCAAGAAGACAGTTATGCACACAGTAAGGTTTGGGTGCAAGAAGACAGTTGTACACAGGGTAAGGTTTGGGTGCAAGAAGACAGTTGTACACAGTAATTTTTGGGTGCAAGAAGACAGTTGTACACACAGTAAGGTTTGGGTGCAAGAAGACAGTAACTGTTGTACACACAGTAAGGTTTGGGTGCAAGAAGACAGTTGTACACACAGTAAGGTTTGGGTGCAAGAAGACAATTATAGACACAGTAAGATTTGGGTGCAAGAAGACACCTGTAAACAGTAAGGTTTGGGTGCAAGAAGACAGTTGTACACACAGTAAAGTTTGGTTGCAAGAAGACAGTTGTACACACAGTAAGGTTTGGTTCAAGAAGACAGTTGTACACACAGTAAGGTTTGGGTGCAAGAAGACAGTTGTACACACAGTAAGGTTTGGGTGAAAGAAGACAGTTGTACACACAGTAAGGTTTGGGTGCAAGGAAACAGTTGTATACGCAGTAAGGTTTGGGTGCAAGAAGACAGTTGTACACACAGTAAGGTTTGGGTGCAAGAAGACAGTTGTACACACAGTAAGGTTTGGGTGCAAGAAGACAGTTGTACACAGGGTAAGGTTTGGGTGCAAGAAGACAGTTGTACACAGTAAGGTTTGGGTGCAAGAAGACAGTTGTACACACAGTTAGGTTTGGGTGCAAGAAGACAGTTGTACACACAGTAAGGTTTGGGTGCAAGAAGACAGTTGTACACACAGTAAGGTTTGGGTGCAAGAAGACAGTTGTACACACCGTAAGGTTTGGTTGCAAGAAGACAGTTGTACACACAGTAAGATTTGGGTACAAGAAGACAGTTGTACACACAGTAAAGTTTGGGTGCAAGAAGACAGTTGTACACACAGTAAGGTTTGGGTGCAAGAAGACAGTTGTACACACAGTAAGGTTTGGGTGCAAGAAGACACTTGTACACACAGTAAGGTTTGGATGCAAGAAGACAGTTGTACACACAGTAAGGTTTGGGTGCAAGAAGACAGTTGTACACACAGTAAGGTTTGGGTGCAAGAAGACAGTTGTACACACAGTAAGGTTTGGGTGCAAGAAGACAGTTGTACACACAGTAAGGTTTGGGTGCAAGAAGACAGTTGTACACACAGTAAGGTTTGGGTGCAAGAAGACAGTTGTACACACAGTAAGGTTTGGGTGCAAGAAGACAGTTGTACACACCGTAAGGTTTGGTTGCAAGAAGACAGTTGTACACACAGTAAGGTTTGGGTACAAGAAGACAGTTGTACACACAGTAAAGTTTGGGTGCAAGAAGACAGTTGTACACACAGTAAGGTTTGGGTGCAAGAAGACAGTTGTACACACAGTAAGGTTTGGGTACAAGAAGACACTTGTACACACAGTAAGGTTTGGATGCAAGAAGACAGTTGTACACACAGTAAGGTTTGGGTGCAAGAAAACAGTTGTACACACAGTAAGGTTTGGGTGCAAGAAGACAGTTGTACACACAGTAAGGTTTGGGTGCAAGAAGACAGTTGTACACACAGTAAGGTTTGGGTGCAAGAAGACAGTTGTACACTCAGTGAGGGTTTGGTGCAAGAAGACAGTTGTACACACAGTAAGGTTTGGGTGCAAGAAGACAGTTGTACACACAGTAAGGTTTGGATGCAAGAAGACAGTTGTACACACAGTAAGGTTTGGGTGCAAGAAGACAGTTGTACACACAGTAAGGTTTGGTGCAAGAAACAGTTGTACACACAGTAAGGTTTGGGTGCAAGAAGACAGTTGTACACACAGTAAGGTTTGGTGCAAGAAGACAGTTGTACACACAGTAAGGTTTGGGTGCAAGAAGACAGTTGTACACACAGTAAGGTTTGGATGCAAGAAGACAGTTGTACACACAGTAAGGTTTGGGTGCAAGAAGACAGTTGTACACACAGTAAGGTTTGGTGCAAGAAGACAGTTGTACACACAGTAAGGTTTGGGTGCAAGAAGACAGTTGTACACACAGTAAGGTTTGGGTGCAAGAAGACAGTTGTGCACACAGTAAGGTTTTGGTGCAAGAAGACAGTTGTACACAGGGTAAGGTTTTGGTGCAAGAAGACAGTTGTACACAGTAAGTTTTGGGTGCAAGAAGACAGTTGTACACACAGTAAGGTTTGAGTGCAAGAAGACAGTTGTACATACAGTAAGGTTTGGGTGCAAGATGACAGTTGTACACACAGTAAGGTTTGGGTGCAAGAAGACTGTTGTACACAAAGTAAGGTTTGGGTGCAAGAAGACAGTTGTACACTCAGTGAGGGTTTGGTGCAAGAAGACAGTTGTACACACAGTAAGGTTTGGGTGCAAGAAGACAGTTGTGCACACAGTAAGGTTTGGGTGCAAGAAGACAGTTGTACACAGGGTAAGGTTAAGGTGCAAGAAGACAGTTGTACACAGTAAGGTTTGGGTACAAGAAGACAGTTGTACACACAGTTAGGTTTGGGTGCAAGAAGACAGTTGTACACACAGTAAGGTTTTGGTGCAAGAAGACAATTGTAGACACAGTAAGATTTGGGTGCAAGAAGACAGCTGTAAACACAGTAAGGTTTGGGTGCAAGAAGACAGTTGTACACACAGTAAAGTTTGGTTGCAAGAAGACAGTTGTACACACAGTAAAGTTTGGTTGCAAGAAGACAGTTGTACACACAGTAAGGTTTGGTTGCAAGAAGACAGCTGTAAACACAGTAAGGTTTGGTTGCAAGAAGACAGTTGTACACACAGTAAGGTTTGGGTGCAAGAAGACAGTTGTACATACAGTAAGGTTTGGTTCAAGAAGACAGTTGTACACACAGTAAGGTTTGGGTGCAAGAAGACAGTTGTACACACAGTAAGGTTTGGGTACAAGAAGACACTTGTACACACAGTAAGGTTTGGGTGCAAGAAGACAGTTGTACACAGTAAGGTTTGGGTGAAAGAAGACAGTTGTACACACAGTAAGGTTTCGGTGCAAGAAGACACTTGTACACACAGTGTGGTTTGGGTGCAAGAAGACAGTTGTACACAGTAAGGTTTGGGTGCAAGAAGACAGTTGTACACACAGTAAGGTTTGGGTACAAGAAGACACTTGTACACACAGTAAGGTTTGGGTGCAAGAAGACAGTTGTACACAGTAAGGTTTGGGTGAAAGAAGACAGTTGTACACACAGTAAGGTTTGGGTGCAAGAAGACAGTTGTAAACACAGTAAGGTTTGGTTGCAAGAAGACAGTTGTACACACAGTAAGGTTTGGGTGCAAGAAGACAGTTGTACATACAGTAAGGTTTGGTTCAAGAAGACAGTTGTACACACAGTAAGGTTTGGGTGAAAGAAGACAGTTGTACACACAGTAAGGTTTGGGTGCAAGGAAACAGTTGTATACGCAGTAAGGTTTGGGTGCAAGAAGACAGTTGTACACACAGTAAGGTTTGGGTGCAAGAAGACAGTTGTACACACAGTAAGGTTTGGGTGCAAGGAGACAGTTGTACACACAGCAAGGTTTGGTTGCAAGAAGACAGTTGTACACACAGTAAGGTTTGGGTACAAGAAGACAGTTGTACACACAGTAAAGTTTGGATGCAAGAAGACAGTTGTACACACAGTAAGGTTTGGGTGCAGGAAGACAGTTGTACACACAGTAAGGTTTGGGTGCAAGAAAACAGATGTACACACAGTAAGGTTTGGGTGCAAGAAGACAGTTGTACACACAGTAAGGTTTGGGTACAAGAAGACACTTGTACACACAGTAAGGTTTGGATGCAAGAATACAGTTGTACACACAGTAAGGTTTGGGTGCAAGAAGACAGTTGTACACACAGTAAGGTTTGGGTGCAAGAAGACAGTTCCACCCACAGTATGGTTTGGGTGCAAGAAGACAGTTGTACACACAGTAAGGTTTGGGTGCAAGAAGACAGTTGTACACACAGTAAGGTTTGGGTGCAAGAAGACAGTTACACACACAGTAAGGTTTGGGTGCAAGGAGACAGTTTAACACACAGTTAGGTTTGGGTGCAAGAAAACAGCTGTACACACAGTAAGGTTTGAGTGCAAGAAGACAGCTGTACACACAGTACGGTTTGGGTGCAAGAAGACAGTTGTACACACAGTAAGGTTTGGGTGCAAGAAGACAGTTGTACACACAGTAAGGTTTGGGTGCAAGAAGACAGTTGTACACACAGTAAGGTTTGGGTGCAAGAAGACAGGTGTACACACAGTAAGGTTTGGGTGCAAGAAGACAGTTGTACACACAGTAAGGTTTGGGTGCAAGAAAAAAGTTAAATCATACATCAACCCCCCTCATTTCCACAAGCGATCCAAGAGACTGTAGTTTAAGTATCCCCACTCTGTAGTTCGGTCTGTGCATCCCAAATAGTTACCGGAGCTAAACAAACTAAAAACTATATGACTTGAAAACTTCAAATTACTTATGCAATGTTGTTGTAAATTATACCGGTTACAAATCGCTAGGATGGCAAACATTATGAAATTGGAATCGAAAACAAACTTCTTGTTTTGTTTTTGATAGTTACTGCTAGTGCTTGCAGGTTTCCCTTCATTACTACCTTGATGCTCAGTACAGTACCAGCCATGGGCTTGGACAGTAACCCGAATACCTGGGCTAGGACGGTAATACATGCCATATTGGATAGTGAATAAATATAACATGATTATATTTGGGATAACACTACCTTCAATAGTACAAATTCATGGTTGTTTACACGTCGTGGCGAAATGGTCGTGTGGTAAGCTGTTGGTACTGTCAGTACTGGCGATAGTTGCCTTACTCTGAGGGTGTGGGTTGAATTCCGCAAGAGACTCTGCCCGAAAAAGTACAATAATTTGAATTATTGAAGGTAGTGTTATCCCAAATATAATCGTGCTATAGATGTTGGATGGTTATCAATGTAGGGTAGGGTAAAGGGGGGGGGGGGGGGGGGGGGGGTACCCAGTGGAAACAATCTACCGATCCCAGGCCAAAGTTCCACCCATGTTAAGGTAGTTACAGGTGTTTCTTGCAGGTTTTACATCCTCGGTTACCCATGGTTTTCTATGTGCTCCGTTACTCTCCACTATACATCCTCCGTTATCCCTGGTTTTATATATGCTCCGTTACTATCCACTATACCACCCATGGGAAACTCTGCCTGCGAAATCTGTAATAAAATTACCCACAATTGGCCAGCGTGACGAGTCAGTAACCAAAGAAAATACTCAATATGATAAGACAGAAATGATTAAGGGGGAAAACCAGTGACGGATGGCTAACAAAATGACCCCGCATGCTTTGCAACGAAGTAATATGAATTGTCATTGGCTCGCAGTGCGATTGGCTTACGCCGGCCATGGGCGGGTAATTTGAGTACAGATTTCTCTGATGAAATTTCCCATGGGTGATAGTGGACAACTTCCCAATACAAGGCATAACTCTTGCCAGTCTCCATTACTGACGTATTAAGGCCTTGCACTATTTCCTTAAGAAATCTGCGCTTAGAAATCCTGGCCCACTATGCATTTCTGGTGCAGCGATTCACTATCTAGGCACAACAAAGCGATGGAAATACCGCAAGGCTTAAATCAGCCAGTAGTTGTAGTTGTATAGTGGAGAGAAACGGAGGATATATAAAACCCTGGTTAACCGAGGATGTCCACTATATCACCCATGGGGAACCTTATCAGGAGAATCTGTACCCAAATTACCGGCAATGTTCAAACAAAGGACTTCGTGTATCTAAATGTTATTTACATCAATACAAACAATAACAAAATGAAAAGAAAACCTGCCATGATGACACTGAAGTCGAGACAACTCGCCGTGGTGACATGGAAGTCACGGCAACCTGTTGATATGACAGGGCAGATGCGACAAACCGCCAAGATTACACTGCAGTCGAGACAACAAGCTGGGGTTACAAAGCAGTCGAAACCAGCAGCAGAGATGACACAGTAGTCTCAACAACCTGCTGGCATGACGAAGCAGTCGTGACAACCTGCTGAAGTGTCACTGCAGTCGTGTCAACTTGCTGAAGTGTCCCTGCAGTCATGACAACCTGCTGAGGGGCCACTGTAGTTGAAACAACAGGCTGAGGGGCCACTGTAGTTGAAACAACAGGCTGAGGGGCCACTGTAGTTGAAACAACAGGCTGAGATGACACTGCAGTCGAGACAGCAGGCTGAGATGACACTGCAGTCAAGACAAAAGGCTGAGATGACACTGCAGTCAAGACAACAGGCTTAGATGACTCTGCAGTCGAGACAACAGGCTGAGATGACACTGCAGACCTGCTGAAGTGCCTCTGTAGTTGAAACAACCTGCTCTCCTCAGGTGGAAGTTTAATCCAAACATCATATTGCCTTCGTAACTGCTTCAAATTTTTAACCACAGTTTGAACCAAACTTGTGTGCAATTTAAATGTTTTAGTTTGGACAAAATAACTTCAAGTTGAAGCAGCTCTTGACAAAATAACTTCCCATTGAAGAGGGTATGGACACAATAATTTTCAGATGAAGAAGGTATCAACATAATAACTGTCGGCAAAAGCATTACAAAATTAACCCATTTATGCATGACGTCTCAGATTTTTTTATTTAATTGTGAGAATTTATAGCTCATAACTTGCAATGAAGTGAATCAATGGTTATTTTGATGATAGAATTAGCGTCCCATATATGGGACGTCATGCACAAGAGGGTACAGGTTTTTTTTATATGCACATGAAAAAAACAAATTGTTTGACAAATAATAAATTATGGTTGGACAACATCTTGGGGACTTGCTCTTTCTGAAATGCAAAACATTTCTGAATTTCAGATTACAGGTGTAGTACAGCAAAGCAATCAATCGATTTTTGCGTGAAAAACGTATTCAAACATTTAATTTCTGCAGAGAGCGGGAAAAGGAATATTGACCACCACTTTTGTTTCTTCATGAGATACTGTTAGCACATGCAATGCTCTGATTTACTTATTTCCTCCTTAAAACTGTCCTCATCTTCAAAATAATCTGTGGCACCAGAAAAATCCGATATGTCAATATAGATATATGTCAGCAGAGGGTTAGTCAGTCACTTATAATTTTTTAATTTTGTTATTACTCTTCCACTCAACCTTTCCAATGAATATCAAGACAATAAATTAAATTCACTATATTATTATTCACCAAAAAACCTGTACCCTCTTGTGCATGTCGTCCCATATGTGGGACAAAACTTTGAGCATGGAAAAACATATAGTTGACAGAAACTCTTATTTTTACTTAAACTATTTAACATTGAAAAACCTTATAAACAAGCAAAAAAGTGAGCGTGGCTCACTAATACCCCCGACTATTCAAGTTTGACATTTTTATTTTACTTAAAGAGAGAGGTGTCTGCACACCTTAGGATTGATAAGCTATGAAATGTATTTGCTCAGATTTAAATGTTTGTGAAAAAGGGTAGGACAAGTCTTGATCTTCATGTACAAAAGTTGGTTTAAGTAAAAATAGGACTAACAGTAACTTGAAAAGGTATGGGTAACATAATACACTACTGCGATTAGCACTGATTTCAACTTTATTTTGGAAATTAATCCATCATAATGA
The DNA here is from genome assembly GCA_936450465.1 of Gibbula magus. NCBI lineage: Eukaryota > Metazoa > Mollusca > Gastropoda > Trochida > Trochidae > Gibbula > Gibbula magus. The sequence continues at coordinate 69,965,925 of OW388298.1, forward strand.
TTCATTCGAGTGACTTCAAACAACAGGTACATGGAAGCACACCAGACATGTGCCAAATTTAAAAAGGATGAGATGAACAGTTTTTCTGTATTCGATCGGACAAATTTTTTTTAGAATTTGACTAAGTTAAAAAATAATAAAAAATCGCCAAAAATTCAATAATTCACCAATTCGGTTAAAACTTTGCACTGCACCTCTCCTAGTTGTGAAGAAGACATGTACCAAATTTGAAAAGGATGAGATGAATAGTTTTTTCTGTTATTGATCGGACAAAACATGCTCAGAATTTGACTAAGTTAAATAATTCAAAAAATCGCAAAAAAAATCAAAAATTCACCAATATGATTCGAACTTCGCACTGCACCTCTCCTAGTGGTGAAGAAGACATGTACCAAATTTGAAAAGGTTGAGATGAATAGTTTTTCTGTAATCGATCGGACAAAAATGTCTTCGGACGGACGGAAGGACGGACGGATGGACGGACGGAAGGACGGACGGAATCATTGGTATTACTATATACCCCGGACCTTTTTAGGTCGGGGGTATAACAAAACAATTGAGCAAACTTTGGCAATTTGCTAAATTAGTATCTCCTCTGTTTCAGGTTGTCAGATGTAACCATATTTAAATCTACAACTAATTAACTTGGTTGACATATAAATTCAACATCTTCCCTTTAAAAAACAGCTTACAGCAAATATTTATCTTATATATCAACAGAGAACCAAATCATTGAATTAGCGTCCCATTTATGAGACGTCATGCATAAATGGGTTAAGGCTAATGATTCAACAATTTGCAGTCATTTTAAAATTCTCTTGAAGTATTTCAGGTAACTGGTGTTCACAACAATAGTCTATTATTTACATACTTAAGTTGATAACTCACCGTAGCCAATTGAGTCTCTCTCAATTAATCACTCAACCTATATAACACAGTAAATGAAGAGAGTTACCTCCCCCCTCGCTCCCCGCTAGATGGCTTACAGTGACGTCACTTCTTTCTCTGTCGCAAGCAAGGCAGGATGTCCATTTTGCTGCTTTCAGAATTTTGCAATATTCGAGTAAGTGCCGTCAACAGAGGTCTTATTATTCTCTTTTGAGTGTTTTGATGTTATTTTGATGCTCTTCTTCCCCAGCCCAGAGTTTTTTTTTATTTCCTTCTACAGTGTGCATCTCCACTGTAGCGGGTTATCTAGGTCAGCGCTTTGCTGCCTTGACTAGAGAGTTACTTATTTCAACTCATGCGGCAAATGCGGGCTTGTGCACGAGCTGTTGGCATGTGATTGGAGGACTGTCACTACTACTACTACTACTACTACTACTACTACTACTACTACTACTAATAATAATAAGAGTACTTTTAATTCCACAAACAAGGTCCATGCTCAATGCACATAACTTACACTTGAATAAGGTAAGCATAAACGTATATACACACAGCAAGAGATTAACATACAAAGTTAATAATAACATTTGAAAAGATGTGTTTGAAGGTGGGACTTGAAAACAGTAAGAGATGAAGCACATTTGAGTTCATAAGGCAATGGATTCCATAGAGAAGCAGCATTGAATTTGAAGGATCGGGCACCAAAGGATTTCAGATTATAACGAGGCACCTGTAGAAGCAGTTGTGTGGAATAACGAAGAGAGCGAGCAGGAGCATATAGTGTGACTAAGTCCTTGAGATACTGAGGAGAAAGTTTGTTGATGGATTCGAAGCCATTGCAGCGATTTTAAAATTGGAGAAATGTGACATGTTTTAGGTCTGCCAGATACAATTCGTGCTGCATGATTTTGGATTGTTTTAAGTCGGTCAATCTGTTGACCAGATACTCCACACAGAAGGCTATTATAATAATCAATTCGTGAAAATACCAGTGATCTAACTAAGAGAGCTGTGTTTGACTACTTACTAGTAGATCGGGTAGGAGACGTGTTGTCTGATCGTTTGCTCAGACGCTCTGTCATCTGTCCTCTCATTCGTCTTCCTCTGACAGCGTTTAGAAACGACGCCTTAGAGGTGTTGGCCTTGGAGGCAGGCGGATTGAGGGTTTCGGGACGACGCCTTCTGGTGTAAGGCTTTCGCCTGTCGGATAGATGGATTACGCTTTCTCGAAACGACATCTTCTGGTGTTTGATTTGGCTGCCGCTCCGGGACCGAATATTGGAGTGAGTCGTGATGAAGCCGGACACGATGTCGTTTGTTCGCGCGTTGGTGTCCAGTATTACTGGTTGCTTCTCTCCAGTGTTTGTTAGCACGTCTCAACATCGGAGATTGCTTCATCCTGCATCCTTCATCCTTCATCCTTCTCTCATCATTGTTTGACCAAAACGCTTACTGCTGCCTTTGCCATTCAGCGTATATGGAGGACGCCCGCGGATTTTGCTTTCTCGAGACAACATCTTCTCGTGTAAAAAGTAGACGCTCTTTCCTTAGAGTTGGAGGCTACGCAGGAAGGAATTGCATGGTCCCCCTCCCAGTCAGGTGGGACCTTCCAAGGAGCAAGCCAAGCGGACACATACACGAAAACCCTCAGGTTCTGTGTCTACATGCTTGGCTTGTCTCAAAAAGGGATTGAGACACACCGTCTTTTAGCTGACTACTTGGTTTACCTCCGGACGGGGGGAGGTCTTATGGTCTCCTCCATTATCACCTAATTGGCCACGTTTATGTCCCTTCTCCGCAAGCGTGAGCCAGGTATTGATATATCCGTGCTCAAGGAGATCATCAAGAACTATCAACAACTATCGCCAGGTTGACGGACGACAGAAATCTAGGCCTGAGTAGGACTTGGCGGTGGTGATGAATCACCTCAATTCAGATTTCTACCAACATCTCTTAGACGACCATCCTGCACCTCTCAGTGAAAACGGCTTTCCTGGTAGCCATGGCATCGGCTGCCAGTATATCCGAAATTCATGAGTTGCAAACAGACTCAGCTTTTACACGAACTAGGTGGTCGACGAGCGCAGTAGAACGTACATCTCCTCCATCCACGTTAGGATAGGCGCATACTCACTCACAAACAAATGTCAAGGAGATCGTTAGAGGCATTTGGTGGTGTACCTGAGATCGGCAGTCCTGGACGCCTACAAGGCAACAGACCTCCCTCCTCCTGCTCGCTCGAACCCTCACGAGATTATAGCGGTCTTGGCAACTATGGCTCTCCATAGTAGAAACACGCCAGAAACACATACACTGGGCAGTCCAAACACATGAAGGTCTAGACATCCGACCCTGATGAGGGGAAGTACATCCATCAGTAAACGCAGGGAGAAGCTGTGAATAAAAACAGAAACAGAAACTTGGACGGTTCTGTGTCCTCATAGGCCAACGCATCATCGTTTCCTTCATCATGGAAACCTTCATAACTTTATTTTACAGATACGCCAAAACTGAACAATCATTTGTCATTGAATTCATTCTTATTTGACAACTCCGTGGGGATACAATTTAATGCATCATGTCTCTGCCATACGTTTGATATGCATACACGTTATACTCATCTTAAACAAATCCAAAGTTAACGTATTATCCCCAGTGCGATCGACGGGGTCTGAAGACCAAACAGCATGGCCGCAATCGAATCGGCGTTGCCCAAGTCCAATCGGCGTTGCCAAAGTCCAATTGGCGTTGCTCCAAGTCCTATCGGCGTTGTCAACGTCTAGTCAGCAGCACATTGGCATCACCATTTGGCACAGTAACAGTGACACTCGGCTGCAACACATTGCCACTGGGATCCACTCTCCGCCATCGCCTTGCCGCTCTCCACCATCGCCTTGCCGCTCTCCATCGCCTTGTCGCCCTCCACCATCGCCTTGCCGCACTTCACTATCGCCTTGCCGATCTCCACTATCGCCTTGCCGCTCTCCACCATCGGCTTGCCGCTCTCCACCATCGCCTTGCCACCCTCCACCATCGCTTCAACAGCATTGCCACTAACCGCCATCGCCTTGCCATTCTCCACCATCGTCTTGCCACTTCTGAGGTGACACAGAATAAAGGCAACCTGCCGAGGGCCACTGCAGTCGAGCCAACCTGCCAAGATGACACGTCAGTCGAGACAACCAACTTAGTTGCCATTGCAGTCAGGACAACCTTCCCAGATCCAACTACAGCCAGGACAACCTGCCGAAATGCAATTGCAGTCGAGGCAACCTGCCAAGGGCCACTGCAGTCGGGACTACCTGCCGAGGGCCACTGCAGTCAAGGCAACCTGCCCTGTTGACATGTCAGTTGAGGCAACCAACTTAGGTGCCATTACAGTCGAGACAACCTGCCCTGTTGACATGTCAGTCGAGACAACCAACTTAGGTGCCATTGCAGTCGGGACAACTTGCCCAGATGACACGTCAGTCGAGACAACCAACTTAGGTGCCATTGCAGTCGAGACAACTTGCCGAGATGACACGTCAGTCGAGACAACAAACTTAGGTGCCATTGCAGTCGAGACAACCTGCCCAGATCCCACTACAGTCAGGACAACCTCCCTAGATGCCACTGCAGTCAATACAACCTTCCGAAATGACACTGCAGTCGAGAACCCTGCCCAGATCCCACTGCAGCCAAGACAACCTGCCGAAATGAGACTGCAGTCGAGAAACCTGCCCAGATCCCACTACAAGGCAGCACCAGTCGTTGATCCAACTCAATGAAGCAGCACAGCAGTCGAAACAAACTGCCAAGGTGCCACATTAGTTGTGACAATTCGACGAGGTGACACTGCAGTCAAAACTACCTGTCAAGGTGACACTACATCAGATACAATCCTTTGAGATGCCACTGCAGTCGTGACAACCTTCTAGTTATGAAAAAAATACATTGTATTATGATATAGTATGATAGCATAACATGTAATTATATAAACATGATATGTGTATTAGATTATGATTATATACATCAAAATGATAATTACATATGATGATACCAATACTAGATTAGCATTTGCGAGACACCACAAAAGCAGGGAAGCCTCGAAAGTGATGGTCTTTCCTTCCCCTGTGGACAATTACTATTTCAGAACTTGCGACCTTGACTATATATCGTGACCTTGACCTTTGACTATCAAAGTTTCCCAACCAATGATCATTTTCCATAGTGTATAACAATCATGTTGTGGTAATTCAAAGTGTCAATAGTTGAAATAAGGCATATGTCGTGACATTCTTGTAACTATGTGATTTTAGCAAAAAATTACAAAATCTTATTAATTCTCCATAGTCGATACATACCAAATAAGTGCTCATAGCATAGACACTTTTCAAGTTCTCGTGTTTACAAGGATTGTTTTCATGATTTCAAACCTCGTGCCCTTGAACATATCCCGTGACTTTGACCTTCAACCTTCAAGTTCATAAACTCAACAATCACTTTTAATTTTGTTCAGCAATCATCTGATGATACAACTTGTTAATAGTTGAAATAAGGCATGCTTTAAAGGATGTTCTATCGGGGTATTTTTTTGTGGAAACGAAATTCGAGAGGATGTCCCTGTTTACACATATATATCACTAATACATGATTACAACACAGTCAAATTGAAAGATACTGAAAAGGTGGTATTTTGATGACTTTATATTTCACAACTTGATACACTCTTGCACACATTTGTTGAACAATAAAAACAATGAGAACTAAAGCCATTCATCACAGTGCGAACGGGGGAAACTTCGCTGCAGCATAACAGCAAATTGTTTATTAGATTTATGACATGTTATGTTAATGTATGAAAAGTCTATTAGTATATGTCTTTAGTGATTAAAAACTTTTAAAATTAGGTACGTGTTCTCATTTCACACAATGCAAAATATCCAATATTCCTTTAAAGGGAGAGTTCTGACGCCATCATGGATTCTTTTGTATAACGGATCTGACACATCAGGAATATCCGGTGCTTGTGGAGGAGTCCCACGAACCCGGATCACATCCTGACAGTCAGCATCGTATATGTGACCGTCGATGAACGTCGATGTTTTAGGCGCCAAAATATAAATATGCCCACCAGGACCCCCAACAGAAGAAGACAGGCTGGTAGGCGAGGGCAATAATCATTGAGGATCTGGCGGGCACATCTGGAGCTGTGACGTCTGGAACCATCACATCTACTGTATTAGAAGTGATCACGTCTGGAGCTTTGACGTCTGGAGAAACGTCTAAAAATAATTTTAAGTGAAATTAGTTTTCCGATTTGGCTTGTAAAATCAATCAAGAGTATTCACGACGGTTAATTCACAACATTTCGTTTACATATATTCACACAAATTGCAGATTTATATATGTATTGCAAGTTTAGTAAAAGATTACAAAAAACATAATATTTCAGAACTGATTATCGAGCTCGATCAAGATGATCATCAGGAATACTAGTTCGCAAAATTTCATTATCAAGGAGTAATAAATTTGAAAAATAGAGAAAATATATAAAAGAATAAAAGTTGCAGAAAATGATTTGTGGAAAAAAGCGTACTTTTAATTGCATAAATAATGAATTAAAAATAAATATTAATTATTAGTGAGTGGCACTAATTTAAAAGTTAAGAGATATTTTATTATTCCTTGTACTTTGATTTTGAATTACTTTAAATTGTTTTCAATACTGCATTATCACTTTTTACTACATGAATTAAATGTATTACTGAATTCTACAATTATGATGTGTTGAGAAATTAAAGCCCGAGAAGGTACTGAAAAATTATATACTAACATATTATCCATGTTTTATAAAAGCAATTACCATAATTCCAAAACATTAAGAAAACTCCTAGAAGTAGCAATTTCAGCAACGAATTAGTGTTTGAACAGATATAAACTATAAAGTATAGTTCAGGCAATATACAGCTACACCTTCAACAAATTGCAATATAAAGAAAAACATGCTTAAACGTATCTCCCATCGTGTATATATAACATATAAAAAGTATAGGAAAATATAATTAACGACATTTCCATAATTAGGATTATTAAAAATTGTAACATGATTTCGTAGGATCCTTGATTCTGATTGGTTGATTTGCCTATGTTGAATGACAATGAATACCCGCAAATTACTTGGGGCGAATCACCGCGAACATATACATCATGTTCACAAGATCCGGCCCGACTCAAAATTTTATTTTTCTATTTCTCTTAATATGTGTCCGTTACTCAAAATTGACAGGTGGCATTGTCATTTTCTAACTTGTGTATAGCAGTATAGGTAACAAATAACTCTCAAAATTAAATAGATTCAAGTGACTGAAATGTTTTCAACTAGTAAGATTTGTCTAAGTTTGATGCCTTCTTCAATGCGGTTGTGTTTACCGAATGCCCTTGCCATGGCATGACAACATAGTGATCAACCGTTTTGACGTCAAAATGCTAGCGTCATTGTCACAATGGGTTAGGGCAAGTTTAAGATTTTTATTCCGAGGTCTTTTGCTGTGTTGATGTCATAGATTTAGAGGATATTTGGCTTTTCTTGACTAATACCATGTTTATCTCATCGAGTGAGGTAGAAAGGTTATATTTTCACGAGTGGCGCAGCCACGAGTGAAAATATATAACTGTTCTACCTCAGGAGATCAATAACAAATCAATATCTAATTCTAAAATTTAATAATGTTATCAATTTGATTTTTTACTAAATTCTCTAAAGCTAAAATTGGAATTAATTATGCCCTATTTATGCAAACAAATATGTTTGGAACACGAAATTTTATCAGTTATTGTTTTCTTTTTACAGATACCCATGTGATACTCTTTTTGAAATAGAAAATGTCAAAACAGTCATGAAGATTGTAAAAGTATATGCCAATCTTGATATTGATAACAATATTAAACCTTTACTATTTAAATTGATCATATAATATTTTTGGTAAACATTTTGTTAACACTATGGGATCTAAATAATTCCAAACAAGTTTATTCCAAACTACTATACCTCTTTTACGTGACTTTTTATTAAATTGAACAATTCTTATATTTCAGAATGGAAATAAGTGTGCCCTTTGTGACCTGCCGATGGACTCAACAGTCAAATTAAGAAAAAAGGAATTGACAGCATAAACAATTGCATCTCATTGCAAACTCATTGCATCTTCTGTAGCCAAACTGGAACGTATGATTGACAGTCACGTACAAACTTAATCCCAGTGAGAAATGAAACCAAGTTTCAGGTGGCAATCAAGAAAATATCTCTAGAGCGCAATTATGAATGGGAAATGACTGTCTTGTCAAGGTTAGAGTTCGCTGGGGACTGTGTTGCAAAGAATGTTGTGTACCATAATATTTAACATTTAAACAGATGCCCAAATCCAATGTTGTACAGCATAGCACTAAACGTCAGCATGTTGGAAGACCTGAAAATGAAGAAAGATCAAAAGTATTCAACAAAATTGCAATGCATATTGAAGAACATCACGAAGAACAACTATCAGTGTGTGACGTTGTCGATAGAATGAAGCAGCGACTACACAATCATACAACACCATACAGTGTGTATTACATGAAAAATAAACTGATTGAACATTTTGGCCAATGAATCATCATTGCTGAAGTGAATGGGAAAGCAGATGTTGTAACACTAAGAAAAACTGCATCATCCATTCTTCATGAGTTGTACCATCTTCCTAAACTTGAGGACACTGATAATGAAAAACTCTGTAGGAACTACAGCAGACCTGATCAGAAGTGACATCAAAGGCGCAGATTTCAAGACTGATGTTTATCCCTCGAAGGAGGAAATAGAGTCTATTGACTACATCACATCACTTTTGCCTCCGACACTCTTTCTAATGCTTCAAAAGATCATCACTGGGCAAGATTCAAACCTCAAAATAGCATCTATTGGTCAAGCAATCATTCAAGCCTGTCGACCAAGATCAGTTGTAACTCCACTGCAAATTGGTTTGGGAATACAGATGCATCATCATTTCGGATCTAGGGTTTTGATAGGCTCGTTGAATGAGCATGGGTTCTGCATGTCATATACAGAAGTGAAGAAATTTTAAGCCAATGCAGCTCCTATTCAAGGAATTGATGTATCTGGAAAGAAAGAGGGACTCTTCCTCCAGTTTGTTGCAGATAATGTTGACCACAACCTGTGTACCCTTGATGGTTTCAAAACATTCCATGGAATGGGAATAATTGCAACTTCTACACCTGGTACATTGGCAGACAAACATGTTCCAAGATTTCATGTGAAGGAAAAAAAACAATCACGGACATTGACAAGATATGTATGTTATTTTACAAGTCAGAGTGGGATGGCCTTTCATCGTTATACTTTGAAGATTTGTCAGGTGTTGATCTCTCAAGTTCCTTTGATCCAACTTCAGCAGTAGATGTCCTGTTGCACATCTCATGGTCCCTGAAAACACCAAGATCATCATGGTCTGGATTCATGCAAGCAGTCACTAAAGGCAGTCATCCAGGTGAATCATCAGTGTCATTTCTTCCAATGATAGACATTAGTTCCAGTGAACCTTCTTGTATCTATTCAACTCTGAAGTTTGTTTCTGGTGAAGATCTGTCTTCAGTGTTTCAATATGAGTTGTGCAATGTTCCATCTGCACTGTTTAAAAGCACGAGTCGCTAATAAACCAGCACTTGCCGAAGCTCTGTGGACACATTTGAAAAAACTTGAGTGACAAAAACCTGCTGCTGAAATCAATACACACTATGTATTAGATGGGGGATCTTTGCTTCATCGGGTTGTATGGACAAGAGGATTCACGTATGACTCTATACTGGCAATGTATACAGACTATAGCCCTGTTTATACGGCGAACTTTGCACATATGCAATATTTTTTATGGTAGTAATATACACACGTGAGTAAAAGTAAATTTGCTATGCGTTCATATGTGTTTAATTTCTTCCCAAACAAATGAGCTTCCAACCTACTATTTTAATATATGAATAGAGAATATCTAAAACATGCCAATTAATATTTATTAAATGTAAACGAAATAAATGTCATTAATTTACATCTGTCAACATTGTTTTGACTATTTCGCCCTAATTATATAATGAAAATCGGATAGTCAGATGGATTTCGAAGGTCATCGCTTTCAAGAAGGTGATTATCCTATATATAGAGAATTTGAAAAACAATATTAAGAGTTTCTCAATTTCTCTAATATATTTTCTCAACCTGTGTGGGTCACTATGTCTGTATACGACGAACTTTTACTAGAAAAGTGAAAATACCATATTTACTCACGGTTGTAAAAATTTCCACCTGCCCTGACTAGGTGTAAATTTGCTTACGGCAGTGAAAAATGTTCTTACGGTAGTAAAATATACATATGTGCAAATAAGTCCATACGGTGTCCATCTTTAACGAGGAAATTGATTTTAAAATGATAGATAAAAAACAAGATGAAACCAGTGGAAACTACCTTGCTCTTAAAATTGAAATTTGTGAGAAAACCCTTACCTTGATAACTTTGTATGGACCAAATACAGATAGCCCTTCTTTTTTATGAAAATTTATTCAAAATCGTTACAGAATTCGACTCTGATCACTTTTCTATTTGTGGAGACTGGAACCTTGTTCAAAACCCAGATATAGACTATTTTAATTACAAAAACATAAATAACCCGAAAGCAAGAGAGGTTATACTATCATTTATCGAAGAATACAATATTATTGATCCGTGGCGTTTTTTAAATCCGGACAGAAAGCGATATACTTGGAGACAAACAAAACCTCTAAAACAGTCTAGATTAGATTTTTTCCTATTGTCTAGAGACCTAGAACCATCCATTGAAAATGCAGATATTGAACCAGCGTACAAATCAGACCATTCAGTAACCTGGGTCAATTTGAAACTAAAGGATGTTGAAAGAGGGAAAGGTTTTTGGAAATTAAACAACTCACTACTGTATGATAAAATCTATGTTGAAGAAGTTAAGAACATAATAAATAACACAAAAAAACAATACCAAATAGGATCAGATGATAAAGGAAATGTGTTGTTTGAAATCAATGATCAACTGTTTTTCGAAACCTTACTAGCCCTGATAAGAGGTTTCACAATTAAATATTCGTCGGAACGAAAACGAGAGCGGGAAAAAAACGAAAAGGAACTATGCAAAACACTCGAGGATTTAAACAGAAACCTCAACGAGGCCAACAACACTGTTGAAAAGGAGTTAATATTAAATGAAATAAATGACGCTAATCTTAAATTAGAAAAGATAAATAGTGTAAAAGCTGAAGGTGTGATAATAAGATCCGAATGTGAATGGAAAGAAAAAGGGGAAAAACCTATGAAGTATTTTTTATCACTAGAGAAACGAAAATATGTCAAAAAAGCTATATCAAAACTTCAAACAGAAAATAATAAAACCATAACTAACACAAAATAAATAGTCAACGAAACCAAATATTATTATAAAAACATCTATACAAAACAAACATGTTCGCCTGTCAATTTAGATGAGCTCTTTCAAAACTGTCAGGTCCAAAAACTCAATGACTTAGACAGAGATACACTAGAAGGGGAACTTAAGTATGACAAAGTTTTAGAATCACTCAAAAATATGAAAAACGAAAAAAAGTCCTGGCCGGTCAGGCTTCACTGTAGAATTTTTCAAATTTTTTGGTTGGACTTGCATGCCTACTTGATTCGATCATTAGACTTCGCTTATAAATCAGGAGAGCTATCCATTAGCCAGAAACAGGGTCAAATAACATGTATACCCAAAAAATTTAAACCAAAACAGTTTTAAAAAAATTGGAGACCGATATCCCTACTAAATGTATCTTATAAAATAGCATCAGCAACAATAGCCAATAGAATAAAGAAAGTACTTCTGAAAATAATAAATGAAGACCAACAAGGTTTTATGGCAAATAGATATATCGGAGAATGCACGAGACAGATTTATGACATCATGGAATATGCAAAGTGTTTTGAAATACCGGGTCTACTCCTGCTGATAGATTTTGAAAAAGCGTTTGATTCAGTAGACTGGACATTTATACGAAAGGTTCTTGATTTTTTCAATTTTGGCCATGCTATTAAAAACTGGATGGGTACATTTTATAAAAATATCAACTCTAGTATTCTCGTAAATGGTTTCTCATCGGATTACCCGCGGGTGTAGACAAGGAGATCCACTTTCGCCATATTTATTTATTTTATGTGCTGAAATTCTAAGCATCATGATCCGTAATAATAACAAGATAAAAGGAATCAAAATAGGTGACAGTGAGTACCTCGTAACTCAATTAGCAGACGATATTTCTTTGACACTTGATGGATCCGAAACGTGTCTACAAGCAACACAACAAACATTAACTCAATACGCCTCTTTCTCGGGACTAAAAATAAATGCAAGTAAAACTCAAGTTATCTGGATTGGTTCCTTAAAGAATTCGAAAAAGACACTGTGCAAAGAATACAAATTAGACTGGTCTAAAACAGAATTTACAATCCTTGGCATAACATTCACACATAACTTGGCAGAAAAGGTAGAGAGAAATTATAAAGATAAACTAAAACAAATAAAGATCGTCATGTACCAATGGCTGGGAAGAGATCTAACTCCGTTTGGTAGGACGACCGTTTTAAAAAGCCTTATCCTGCCTAAATTAAACCAGATATTTACAATACTTCCAAATCCTAGTGAAAACATAATGAAGGACATTGAAAGACTTCGTTTTGCCTTTATTTGGAAAGGAAAACAAGATACAATCAAACGTAAAATAATAACTAGTAATTATAATGAAGGTTGTTTTGGAGCACCAAATATAAGAAATACAATTTTTTCTCAGAAAATAAGTTGGGTGAAACGACTCTTCAACTCGGACAACTGTTCTAAATTGAAGAAACTGTTTCATAAAAACGTATCTCCAGCACACAATAACTGTTATCAATACAGCGCAGAAGAAGTGATGAAACATGTTTGTAATCCAAGAACAAAGGATTTTTGGAAAGACGTTTTAAAAGCATGGGGAAGTTTCATTACCAAAAGGGGGAAAATTGTAAAGACGTAATCTGACGTCCTGTCTCAGCCTATATGGAATAATGAAGAGCACATAAAATCTCAAGATGAAAATAGCTTTTGCGTTCATGATCTCTGTGATCCCATTTGGAGTCAAGGGGTCATGAAATCTACAATGTAGAATCCCCATTGGCCAAGGAGTCTGCACACAACTTTTCAGCTCTCTAGACCTTTTGGAACTGGAGAAGAAGATGTATTTAAGGTATTTAAGGATTAACAATAAGGTGATTCATTATAAGCAAATGTCAAAATCAGGTATCTATCTGATAAATGATATAATCGATATTGACGGGAACTTTTATAACTACACAGATTTAGTTAACAGATACAAATGTAAGACAAATTTTCCTGAACATGCTGGTATCATTAATGCAATAAAATCTGAATTGAAAAATATAAACAAATTGCCTTTTATGTCCAATCTAAGTTCAAAAACAAAATGGTTTCAATATTCAATTCTACATAGAATACTCCCGACAAATGATCTCCTGGATAAGATGAAAATAAAAAATGACATTGCCCTACTGTCAAAAATATTTGGAATAAAGTTAAGGTATGGATAGAGACAAACACACAAGCAAACATAAACCTCTCAAAAAGGAACATTTCCCTTGGATATCCTGAATATAGAAATAAAGTATTGAATATGATTATTAATACTGTTAAGTACACATTATTCAAAACAAAGCAAAATGGACTGAAACCAAACATAACCTTCATCAAGAATGACATCAAGAAAGCTTACAATATTGACAAATATAACGCATACTCAACTTGCATCTATGCTAAATTCATGACATTCTGGTCAACGTGTCATTTGCTATTTAAAGATTAAGGTTAAGCAAATTCATGTTGATATTCCTTTGTTTCACTTAATCTGAAAACTAGAACTTAGAACTAATGATGATGAGTAAATTGTTATACTCATCTATGTTACCAGCTTCTGCCGAAGTGTTTGTATGCTTCTCGTTGCAAACAAATTTGTATATATAATGTGTATGTACATGTACCACAAAAAGAAATTTAATAATAATAAGAAAATAAAAAATTTGCATGTGTGTAATGCTTACTCATATGCAAACGCTCGCCGTATAAACAGGGCTTATGTCACAAGAAGGTATGGCAAATCGACCATTGTCTTTGATGGATACGAGGAAGGACCTTCAACCATAGATACAGCTCACATTCGCCACCCTGGTGCTAAAGGTGCTAAAATCAACTTCAAGCCCAGCATGGTCATCTGTACATCAAAGGAGGATGTCCTATCTAATCCCAGCAACAAGCAGAGATTCATTCATCTACTTGGAGAGGAACTTGAAAACAAGGGATGTACAATCAAACATGCATGTGGAGATGCGGATCTCTTGATTGTACAAACAGCTGTTATTTGAGTCGTACAACCATCCTTGTAGGGGATAATACGGATTTGCTGATCCTGATGTACCACCATGCCAACTGTGATTCACATGAACTGTTCTTCATTTCAGAAGCAAAATCAAATGTGGAAAGGAGTACACAAGTTTGGAACATCAATGAATTGAAGAAGATACTTGGTGATGATGTGTGCAAATACAGCATGTTTGCTCATGCTTTTCTCGGCTGTGATACCACAAGTCGTGTTTTGGAAAAGGTTTGGCACTGAAAAAGCTACTAGTTGACAAATCATTTAAAGACCATGAAGCTGTTTTCACAAGGGAATCCAACATGGCTGACATAATCAGATCTGGCGAGGTAGCAGTGTACAACGGCTGCAGTGGAACAACACTAGATCACTTGCGTCATCTCCGGTTCTGTGAAAAAGTAGCAACAAACCACACCTTTGTTCAACCTCAGACACTGCCACCAACTTCTACCGCCAAACTTCACTCTCAGCGTGTATACTTGCAAGTACGAGAGTGGATGGGAGATCGACCAGCTGATATGAATCCTCTGGAGTGGGGCTGGGAAAACAAGAATGGATTCTTGGCTCCTGTCAAAATGGACAAACCACCAGCACCACAGAAGCTACTCAAAGTTGTTCATTGTAACTGTAAGACGGATTCTGTCTCCTCCAAATGCACATGTCGGAAACATGGACTACCCTGCTCTACAGCATGCGGAGAATGTCGGGGACTAAGTTGTGAGAATTCAATGAAAACAGATAATGACTCTCTAGATTAGAATACAAAAAGATGTGTATTCAAAATAGTGCATTTAGGTAATTATTGAAACAAAGCAACATGACATTGTTTGAATTTCATGTAAATTGTTGTGGTAATGCACACAGTGTCAATAGATATACTTCCTTAAACTAGTCACTTATTGAGATGAATGTGATACCCAGAGGGAATAGACGTTAAAGGTACATCTATTGTGTTGCATGCCATTTTATTAGGCTTTAATACGTTCCGACTCACCAAATGTGCTGTTTACAGTGCAAATAACGTCACTCGCCTTGCACATTTATTTCGAATCACTGAATATATCATAATTACTAGTTTCCAATAAAAATAGAAAAACATCATTATGCATGTGCAAAAACGGAAACTACACGTCCCATTCACATGCACAGTAGTTATATGACCTATTTAACATGATCAACCCAAATTTATCAGTTGGTCTGTTATAAATTCGAACAGAAATCACTACTTTTACCTTCATATCGTGAATATACTAAGTTAACTAAGATATAAATGTCAATTTTCGGCTACAGTCAGTACTTCCCGACAACATACCGTAATTTATAACATATGTTAGCATATGTGGCCTTAAACAACACAATGGATGTACCTTTTAAGCACCGGTCGATCATGCATATATATATCAAGGCTAATGGCATGTTTTTGTTTATAATTATCACATATTTCATGCTATAATATATATTAAACTCACTGTTGTTTTCAAGTTGGTGTATTTTATTCTATTCTCAACATATGCTAGTGTATATTTATACAGAATGAAGGATGCTGTTTTAAATGTGTGAAGTGAACATTTTCGAAATATTTTAGGGGGTCTTCCGGCGTTTCCATGGCAACCACATTACGTATTATTTAAATAATTTCCATAATACTTCTACAATATGTATGTGATGATGAAAGTTGATAATTTTATGTAAATTAATGAAGTAATCTGCTGAAATATAACAATGTCTTATCAACTAGAAATGAATGTCTGTGATATAACGTTTCTGAAAACCAAACATGGATAAAACACATACCCTCATTTCAGACACTCATAAAAAAGATATCGTTGACTATATTTTCCTATACTTTTGTTATATTGATCAGTAAGTGTCATAGATTTAAAAACACAAATAATTGCTTTTATTGAAATTTGTTGTAGGTTTGTCAAAATTTGAGCTAGAATGACTGGACTAGTAGCATTCTTTCAGTAATGACATTTTGTACATTGCTCTTAGGGGTTGATCATCATCACAAACAATCAAAATCGATTTTATCCTTCAGACATATTTTATGTTTGACTGTGTTGAACATTTGATATACTTTCCTATGTCCTTCTGTGCATATAATGTGCCATGTCTTGACTTGCATATATGATTTACAAAACTGTATATTTAAGTTCAAATTTGAATGTTTGTATGTATACCAATCTTCCTCGTATCGCTGCCTGCGGCCTGAGTGTAAATTAAGTTCAGTTTAATTCAGATACTGTCGTTCAATGCAGGCTATGATGTAAACAAACCGTTTTGGAGGGATTTTATTATTTTGACACTCAAATGTGTTCAATTTCAATGTTGCAAACATCATCATATATGCTTTACCAAAGTGGCGTAAAATATCGGATATATATTTAATAAATAATTATTTGAGCTAAAATTGAGTTTCACAAGATTTTTAGATTAAGGAGTTTATAAGTCAGTAATCAATTTCATCATTATCATGTGTTCAAATCACCATAGTGACAAACTGGAACCTGCACCACTGATGTTAATCATCGATTTACGCTCATTTTCTTAGGAAGTAACAAGCTGCAATCTTCTATGTTAACTGTGTAAATGAAACAAATGATGGATCCATGGACTGAGAGGCCTACAACGACTCAAATTTTGTCTGAAGTATTTTATTTTCCTACACGTTTATTTCACTTGAAACCTTTTCCAAATGCTCAAAAACAATATAAAGCCGTACAGAAACAAAGATCGAAGTTATGTTCTTTCTACAACATATTATATGACCTAAGATCATATTGTTCAGGTAAACTCTGTGCTAATAGGACAGCACGAATTATATAATTTTACCTGTAACCGTCAGGAAGACTAGTGTCCCTCAACATGTGCTCTGCGCACATCTCGTACAAGACAGAACTGATTTATGTTACAACAGTCAGTAAGACGATTTTTTTTATTGGATTAAAACAAATATGGTAATAATGTTGGTTTGCAAATTCTCCCATCTAAAGTTTTTTTTAGAAACCATCAATTTGGGGAATATGAACAGAGGTTACATGGGAAGATATCACTTGAGTAAACTGCATTACTTCCCATCAAACAGTGACAGAAAAAGGGTTAGGTGAAATGACGGAAGTGAAAGTCCATAGTGAAACACAGTAGAGTGTTGCAATTAAATTTACCTACCAAGAGTTTTACTTGCAAGGACGACCAATCCAAAAGGATAAATGAATTCTGAGGTTGACTGTATCTCCTCCACATTGCTCCCATTTATCAACATGCGGTGCACCCTGGAAAGATAACAGATAATGAGGGTATTGATTACCGTTTTGTTACACAAGTTTGTTTTAACTTTGACTTTAACTTAATAGAAAGCAAAATTGTTTTTGAAAATTAAGTATTTCTTATTTACTTGAATAACTTTGATGCACAGATAGTTGCTTGACCACTCTACATTTGTTATCTGAATAACATGTGTATGTTCTTATTCATCAGCTCAGTACAGTTTTAAGGGAAAATCTCTCGAGGTACGTTCACACTAGACAAACATCAAATATGGTTATTTTTTAAAGGGGCAATCGCACGTTTTTCAGTGAAATAAGTCGAGGAAATTTATTTGAAAAATATTTTCATCAATAGTAAAAACCCTCCCCTCTTCAGAAAATCAGGTTGAAACATTAGCGTACATGGTTATGTAAAGCCATGGAAATCATTTTTGTTTAGTCCAAAATGGTTGTGTTGTGGCATGATGAATCATTACTAACTAAAACTTAAGATTCCCTTTTGTACATCGCCGCTAATGGCTGCAATACTGCCGAAGCGGCGTTAAACAATAACTCACTCACTCACTCCCTTTTGTACGGTGCTTTTATATTCTCAATTCCGAAGCTTTGAAAAAAACATTGTAATGTACATAAAGCTCCACGAATGCCAAAATATAGATATAGTAGAAGAAGTAGGCGTGCAATACGAAATTTACGGTGCGCTGCGATAAGGTAAATCAACATGGAAACGAATACATGAGTATATAATAAAAGGCATATTGAACGATCTTCTGACGTGTGCAATGCCAAGTTGGTATTTACCGAGGTTTATATGTACGGGAGCAAGTTTAGCATTCTGGGCCAATATGTTTTAAGCTGCCCTTATGCTAAACAGTTCTATGATATTTACAACGATTTTAACATTAAACATAACCTGGCAAATCTAGCTCCTATGTATTGGTCGCCAACAAAATCACCAACTTAATACTTTGTCAGTCACATTAGACTACTTACCATTATAATGGTGTTGGAAACAGTGTGATGTCAAAGCTTACATTAATAAAAAGAGAAACTCCCAAGTGTCCTCTGATGTCACATATATCAACATGGGTTCGATAAAGTGTTTGATATATTCAGAAGGTGAGGTTTATTTCAAAAAATCAATTTTTTTATTAGTTTCAATGAATAATTACATATATATTATTTTCTGAACACAACACTGGTAATTTCAACTGCGGTGATGCATGATTTCAAATGATGGTGAGACTGTAAAAATATGACTATTTTATTGACAGATCAAGAGCCAAACTAAATGTTTAGTGAATAATATCTACTCTGTTGGGCCTACATATACTATGGGTCCACTCTACCGCTTGCTGTAATATCACTTCCTGATGATACCATTGAAACATGTTGGAATGAAAATGGCTCTGTATCTTGTTTTACTTTTGAATATGTGTTACTGTATACTTATAAAACTGGTATGTGCACATGTGCATATATCAAACATATTTACTTACTTTCTTTCAACCAAATTGGCAATAAATTTTATAAATTAAGTAAATAACTGAAAAGAAGTAAAAAACAAGGTTATCGTAGCTCACTGATACCCATGCCTCTTGATATGCAGTCTCTTTTTATTCTACCTATTTCTGTGTCTTGAGAAAATTCTGATTGATCAAAATAATTTGTATATGATTTAATACAGCTTCATCAGATTTCTGTATTTATTGTGAAATTGTGTCCAGTCTTATGCAGATGCACTCTTCGGCAGAAAAGAGAGGATTTCAAGAAAATAAGAGTATGAAATGAACGAAAATCACAAAATCCCTCGCAATTCACTGCACCTCTCCTAGTATCTGCATATAAAATTATTATAGTATTAAAATTTTGCAAAACCTGAAAAATTTGGATTTGAGGAGTTTGAAAGGAATCAAAGAAATTATACAAAACATGTCTTCTGGTGGCAAGATGGAGTGTGTGTGTTTGTGTTGCTATCTACCCCGATCCTTGGTCACGTGATATAAAATTGCCTTAGGTATTTTCCACAGAAGAGTATAAAGCAACCTTTCGGGTAAATTTGAACAAGTTTAAGTAAATTTAGATAGTCGGTCACATACACATTCCATTTTCATATCAGTTTAAGGAAATAAATTAGTATTACTCGTTATTACTTCCTGTCATTGACATTTGAAGAGGCAATAATGTCTGAAACATATTTCAATATAGACTAAGACACATATTTAATATTCTATTTAATACCGAAGTTAATCTTCTTTCAAACTGGGATAAGTAACCAACCACAGAAAGCAACATCACTGAAGACATGTGAAAAGTATTACTTTTCTCGTAGGTGATAATATACAGATATTCTCCTTGAAGGAGTACATACCGGTCTTGATATACTGTGAAGTACAGCGTGTTACGAAGGAGAACGATGTTGTACAGGTATTTGCTGTGGTCATAGAGGACTCTTCTATTAGTTCCGTCCAGGAAGACTGAGCTGATCCTGCCAGAGTTGTTATCACTCCAGTACAGTACATCACCTAGACAACAGATACAAGACAAACAGTTGTCATTCAGACAGGAAATTAAGACACAGTTGGTTTAAAATGTTGTTATGAAGACAAAGAAAACTTATTCGTACCTGGAAAATTGGAGGTCACTACACATGTCATTCGACACATGTTGGATTCTATTCGGCCTACTCCTACTGTGAATGTCAGTATGTAGGTTACATTATATATGTGCTTCTATGTCTCAAACTGGGTAATGTGTAATGTCTCTATTGAACATTTTTCAAATTTTCTCGCTAAGATCTATATTTTAAAAACTTATGTTTTATTTGAAGATTCCTTCATGTTGGGCCATATCCTGAAACATTTAGATTCTCTCAATTTGACAGACACTGGTTTTGTTTAGTAAGACAATTGTCCAGTGATCCTCTTTCAATCAATGAAAAAGGGTGATGATGGGTTGTGACATTGTGAAGTTGCATCTGTCCAAATACATGAGTTCAGTTCAGTACAACCTTGTCATTATTTGAAGAAAGATGGAGGGAGGTCCATTTTTCCAATTAATTACTAAATGATAACATGGTTGTAATACCCATTAGGTAACACATGTTAACATGTCCAAACATTACATTTGACAAGAAAACATTTCCGTCTTTAAATGAAATAAGTGCAGGTTTTATGGAGATAGATAATATATAGATAATAGCATTATACAAACTCGCTTTTAGCAGTATCAACTTTTGTATAGAATAGAAACTCACCTCTTTCATCCACCGCCAGTCCTCCAACATTTGTTGTCACATCCACTATCTTCATGATACCAGATCCGTCAAAGTTAGAGGAGCTGATCTTGAATCCTGTTTTTTGGTCGCTCCAAATTATTATCCTGAGAAAAACAAATCATTTTGAACAGTTGATGACGATTTTACAAGCGCTTCTAGCGTATTTTTTTAAAAAGCAACAGTTATTTAACATTAGTTTTCACATGATCATGTGATGTCGTGTGGTAATCATATCATAAAATACGTGAGGAATTACTTACAATAATACAATCAAAATCTAATATCGAGGTCTAGATAAGGACAGTTTTATCAACATTACTACAGGGTATATGAGTATATATATACACATGTCAATCACAATAATCACAATAAATTTGTCATTCAAAAATACCTTTTCTGTGAAAACAAAACACAAAATACATGTATTCTGACAATTTAAAACTTTATTTTGAGTTGTTTCTATGGAACCGTTGCTACTGACTCTTGTCTGACTGTAGGGGTGGTTGGTATTCATTAAATGACGGAGTCTTGGGAAAGATATTTCACATATTACACTTCTAAAAATACTAATGTCCGTTCATTGCATCATAAATAAATATGTATTAGTTCCAGGCGGATATTTGTAAAACTAGAAATATGTGCATGTGATGCACTGTGATGTCCCCCGCTCCAACTTTCAATCCAACCTAGTCATATTACCCTTATTTTTCACTTATGCTAAGCACTAAGTTCAATACTGCATTTATAACGAGAAAATAAAAAATTCAGAATATACAAAGTAGCAAAAGGGGAAGACGAATAGCAAATAAATTTGCTTTTCGTCATTCATTTATCACTTCAGTACGAAAGATGAATAGCAAATAAATTTGCTTTTCGTCATTCAAATATGTGAGCAAAATGAAAGACGAATAGCAATAAATTTGCTATTCGTCATTCGAATGACGAATGACGAATAACGAATAACAGTCTAAATTCTGGTTGCCAGCAAAAGGCACCACTCTATCACTAGGTCTAAGCAAATACAAAATTTGGTGAATAAATTTTGAACGGTTTTGGAGATGCACTAAGTTAAAATTGTTTCCATGGAAACCAGAAAAAATAAAAAATTCAGAATAACCAAAATAGCAAAAGGCACCACTCGACCACTAGGTCTAACCACATACCAAGTTTCGTAAAGAAATACTTAATAGAGTTTGAAATAGAGGCCGGAAAACTTTGCTACCCCCAATATGCATATATAAGTTCAAATTGTTGCCATGGAAACCAGTAAAAAAATAAATCTGAATAGCCAAAGTAGCAAAAGGCACCACTCTATCACTATGTCTAAGCAAATACCAAGTTTGGTGAACAAATACTGA
Organism: Gibbula magus; assembly: GCA_936450465.1. Lineage (NCBI taxonomy): Eukaryota > Metazoa > Mollusca > Gastropoda > Trochida > Trochidae > Gibbula > Gibbula magus. Next base: position 69,988,227 of record OW388298.1, read on the forward strand.
ACGGTTTTGGAGATAGAGGCCGGAAAAGGTCCCTACCCTCAATATGCACTAAGTTCAAAGTGTTTCCATGGAAACCGGAAAAAAAAAATCAGCATAACCAAACTAGCAAAAGGCACCACTCCACCACTAGGTCTAACCATATACCAAGTTTCGTAAAGAAATACTTATGAGATTTTGAAATAGAAGCCGGAGGTCCCTATCCCCAAAGTTCAAATTGTTTCCATGGAAACCCAAAAAAAAATTCAGAATAACCAAAATAGCAAAAGGCACCACTCCACCACTTGGTCTTACCACATACCAAGTTTCATGAAAAAATATTGAACGGAAAAGAAAGCATTTTGGAATGACGGAATAACGGAATGACGGAATAAAGGAATGACGGACGGAGGCGAAAACATTATGTCTCCCGAAAAAATGTTCGGGGGACATAATAAATGCAAATAAAGAGTGGAAATATATTAATACAATGTTGCATCAAATTGACACTGGCTCCCTCTGCTGCACAAGCATGGGTCCAAGCGAAACTAAAAGAGTTATCTTTCTCAAAGCATTCTCATACGCCATAATGAAATGTTCTTGCAGACAGGACTCATCTCCAATATCAAATTTGCACGCTACAATTGCTATTTAAAGAAAATATGTAGGGTTAATGTTTTCTTGTATACATTGTAGTCCTAACAGTACATGTTAAACTTTGTGGCAAAATATACTCATGAAGATTTATTAAGAAAGAAGACCACATCCGAGCCAGGAACTTATAGTGGTTTGTTATTGAATTTAATCATACATATTTGAAGTTTATAACTTTATGCAAATTAGAGAGAACCTTGTTCAGTCCAAATCGAAATATTTCTATTGAATCCATCGTCATAGTGACATTGTATAACGATATTCAAATTGGTAAAACTCGCTTATGTAAGGATTTTGTTTTATGTTTTGTGCCTCTATAATAAGCAATAAATTGTATAAATTCGTGTAGCGTGGCAGAGCGATTTTATAGAAACATTATTGCTGTTATACTTCAATAGAGGCGCAAATCATGTAAACACTTCAATATAATTACAAAATCAACAAGTTTTTCTTTAAATATTCATAGAAATCTAATATATTTGTCAATTAGCATGGGAGGCAGCCACTACGTGATTTAAAAAGATGTAGTGTTGTTATACTTCGATAGAGGCATAACACATATAAAACAATCCTTAAATAAAAAAAATTTATTACAGTTTTAATCAGTCAGTGTTCATCAACCAAGAAATTATAATGGCCATAGTTTCTAACACGTTTGACGAATGGCTTTTATTATGTAGATCAGTACCAAATAATTAAGAATGGTTAATGGCAATATCATGACGGTCAATGCACTGTTTCCATGTTATAAACAAATAATACTGTAAAATCATTCATGGTCAAACTCGATTATTGATAAAATTTCGATTTCCTTGTGACTTTTTGAAAATTTCACAAAAAAAGTAGTAATTATGTTTAAGCTAATGACTTTTTTTTACAACTATGACAAACTAATGATTAATACATATCGATCTACGTATTTGAATCTTTAATAATGTGAATAGTTATAAGCGTGACATGTAAGCGAAATCATGCACAAAATAATAAACTCAATTAAATATGGTCTTTAATTTAGAAAACATAACAATGCATGTTACGGTGTCCGCTGTCCAAAAAGACATCAACTCAATATATGGCAACTGTATTACTTCGACCAACTGTTTGAGAAGCATACTAAAAGTTATAAAGGATATTTTATGGAATATCAACTTCTTTATTTAACAACGGAGATGTTACGGTATAAGCCTTATACAGTTACCAAGATGCTTGAAGTAAATTTAAACACTCAACATGGCCCCACGATCTAATTGTCTAGGGGGACCCTGATATCATATCAAATCTAAGTATTTTCTGCAACACCCTGTACAGTGCTTTTGCAACAGCTATTAAATCAGAAATACTTGCCATTTTAGGTAGTGATACTTGCCATTTTAGGTAGTGAAGAAATATAACATGGTTATATTTGGGATAACACTACATGTACCTTCAATAGTACAAATTCTTGTACTTTTTCTGGCCGAGTCCCATGCAGGATTTGAACCAACGCCCTCAGAGTGAGGCAACTATCGCCAGCATTGACTGTCGAGGCGAAATAGTCGTGTGGTGAGCTCTTGGTACAGTCAATGATGGCGATAGTTGTCTTACTCTAAGGGCTTGGGTTCGAATCCCGCATGGGACTCGGCCCGAAAAAGTACAAGAATTTGTACTATTGAAGGTAGTGTTATCCCAAATATAATCATGTTATATTTCATTTCATCGCTTAAGAAGATAAAAAAAAAACCACACTCCTTCAATAACATAAATGCTGTTTGCAACTTACAAATTAAACTTATTTTAGTGCCAACATGGGACAATCATTTTAATTAAAGTCGAAAAGTACAACTCAGTGTCAAAACATTCCTGGAACCTACTCACCCTTTGCGTTCATGCACAGTGATTGTCCGAGGATAATCAACTTGTGTCTTGTTGAGGATCGTGTTGACGTTTTCTCCAGTGATATCCATCGATGTTATCACATCTCTGTTCCTGTCGGTATAGAACAACTTCCTCGATACGAGACCAACAGCCAGACTCCAGGGAGAACCTGTACACACAGGGGAACTTAAAACTCTCAACATTGTAATGGTGAGAACTGCGCTAGTACATTGACAAGCTGTTTTGTCTTCATTTCACTTATTATGACGAGCTGTCTGTCTGTTGATTGGTTGAAAAAGTGTTGTACACTGACTATTGGTTATAGTATTAGAGTATTCTTTATCGTTACAATAAACAAAGACACATACTTAAATCTGTGTATTCATGAAGGGAAAGCACAGATTTAAGTATGTGTCTTTGTTTATTGTAACGATAAAGAATACTCTAATATTCTGTGTATTCATGAAGGGAAAGGATGACCAGACGTATTTCAAAGTGCGCGAGGATGTAAACAAAGGCGGCCATCTTGGATCTTGACCAGAGAGCTACGGACATTTCATGGAGTGACAGTTTGAACTATTTCTACTGATTCATGGAGTGAATTGTTAAACTTTTCGAAGAGGACTACTAACGGACATTACATGGAGTGATTCAAAAGGGAATTTATGTGATTTTCATCTCGGACATTTCATGGAGTGAACTTAGTGAACTTTTCTAAAAGGAGGAGTAACACACCAACACAGTGGAGCTGTAGGAGAGGATATCAGTGCAAAAGGAGGACTACGTCCATTTGTAATTCTTAGTATTCCCAATATGGGGAGTAAATCTAAGAACATGGACTGGAGCCACGCTGACAGGATCGTCTTCACAGCGACACCAGGACCAAGGACTACTACCAAAGCCCCTTCCAAGGCGATGGTAAGTAAGACCAAAGCAAAAGAGGTAATTCAGGTTTCTGGTTTACTTAAGGGGAAACCCATGGTAAATCAGGATGTGGAAACGAAAGTGACCACAACCGTGGGTAAGCAAGGGCCAACCCCACGGGACCTGATAACCAAATGTACTATCATTAATAGGAAAACTCAAAATAAGGGGCCACCCACCCCGAGTATTCCTTCAGTTCGGGGTTCTGTCTCAGAGGATTTGCCGCCCTCGAGACAGAATTCAGGTACTAGTGTATCTGTAACTGAGTGTAAGCCCAACACTCAGGTCCCGAACTTTAATAAGAAAAGACCGTTTAATTCTCACAATAAGGGACTGCCCATCCCGAGTTTGAATGTAGTTCGGGGTTCTGACACTGAGGATTTGCCGCCCTCAAGTCAGAATTCAGGTACCCTAGTATCTGAGACTGAGAGACAGCCACACTCTCAGGCCCCGAATATTAATGTCAGTACAGCTGCAACTGAGCCCACAGTTGATAGCGAAATGGACCTTGAGTCCATGTCAGACATTGAAATAACCTCCCAAGAGAGTCAGCCCAACTCTCAGGGGGGTACACAGAGCTTGCCTAGCTCATCTGGAGAACTGACCACTCTCCAGAGCGGAAAGATTAGACCTGCACCTAGCCCTGTCTCTAACATTTCCAAGAGAAGGAAATTGGTCGCATCTCAGCCATTCAGTAGTTATGCTGATACGGTTAAGCTAGGACCGATGGAAACTAAGAGACAGTCAGTTAGTTTCAGTCAGTCTGACCGCCAAACTTGCTCGGATCTGTGGACAGGCAAAGTGAAGGCCACAGACAATGTTAAAAAGGTGAAAGCCAAAACCTCTCCTCCTAAAGGGTCGGTCTGGGAACGTCTAGTCTACTCCATGGACTATGACAGTACCCTAGCCAATCGGGTCACGGCCCAAACCCTGAAGGAAGAATTAACAAAGTCTATCCAAGTAAGTCAGGTCAGGAGGGTAAATAGAGGGTACTTTGTCAGCGGAGACAATTTATTGGACTCTATGGCACTCCCCTCTGAAATTAAAAACGAGAAGTTATCTTGGGTAGTGCCAGGTTGGGTCAATCATACCAGATGTGTTATTCATCTGGATATGAATATCACCGATGGTGATCTCCAGACCCTCCCAAAACAAAATCCTACAATAACTTCTTTATTTCGCATCAAAAGCCAGGGAAAAAACACTAGAGTCGCGGTGCTCACAGTGTTGGGGAACACGGCCCCAAAGTCAGTACAGTTTCGTGATAGGGAAATTGACACTCTCCCTTATCAGAAACGGCCGAGGCAATGTGTAAACTGTCTCAGTTATGGACATGTGCGCGCATCTTGCACAGGGCAAGCAAGGTGCCGCACTTGTGCAAAACTGCTGTCACAGTGCACAGGAACCTGTTCACCATACTGTATGAACTGTAAGAAACGAGGGCATTCGTCTCTTTACAGTTTCTGCAGGAGCAGGCAAGTTAAAAAACATAACCTCAACAAAGAGGTTACAGGCACAAGTGACAAAGGCGATCAGTCACACTCTAAGGAATCTCATGATTCTGAGGGGTTTCAAGTGGTGGTACGCAAAAAGACCAAAAAACGTACACCAAAGGGGAAGGGCAAGGTCGCTGAAACGGCCAAACCCAACCCAAGTGCTAAGGCGACCAGCACAAGTCATGCCAATGGGGGTTCACAACGGGCAGTGAACACCTCAAAATCTGCCGAGGCTAAAGGCAGAAAACAAAACAAGGGTCCACAAAGGGCAGTGGAAACAAACAACAGTGCAAAGGCGAAATGCACTAATAAAAAATCAAATAAGGGCACCCCAAAGGCAAGGGATATCCCCAACAGTGCTAAGGCGAACAGCACTGGCGTACCTACTAGCAAAGGTAACGCAGGCAAAGGCCAAAGCAAGCCTAAGCCTAAACAAAATAGGGAACCAGTCCAAAGGCAGGCTGTTAGGAATGACTCTGAGAGCTGCGCGGGCGGCCATTTTGACCCAAAAATGGTTGAATTCTTTTGTGCCGCCTTAATCAAACTAGGCACTAAAGATGATAGCGAAATGGACAAGACACTCCTACTTATGTGGGAACTTGCCACTAATTTCCTATCTTACCCGCGCTCAATCATTGAAATGAGGAAAGCTCTCAAGCTTAAATAAGCAATTATTAAGCTGTCAATTTAAGCTCAAATAAGTCATCATGGCACTGCAAATGATACAATGGAATGCCAATGGACTGAGATCAAACGGCCACGAACTCAACGCCTTAGTCAGACAGCAGGTTCTGAAACCCAATATTATCCTTATACAAGAGGCTAAATTGGGAAAGAGTGCGAAGTTTCAGATTCCTGGGTATATAACATACCGAAAAGACAGAGACAATAGGGGTGGTGGATTGGTAACGTTGGTAGCAGACAACTGTACCTCCACTCAGATTGAAGCTAAGGTGGGAAACCTAGAAACCCAGGTCATCTCAGTCGTTTTGGCAAATAGTAAAAGAATCCGCATCGCCAATGTCTACCACAGGGTAACTACACCCACCACAATTGCTGAACTTAAAAAACTCAGTGACTTGGTGGGAAGTTCATGCCTAATCCTAGGTGATTTCAACGCCCACAGTAGCCTGTGGGGTGAAAGCACCACCCGATCTGACCCACATGGGCGGATGGTGGAGGACTGGGTCGAGTCCGAGGGACTCGTTATACTGAATGATGGTACCCCGACTAGACATTGTGTCAACTACGGAACATGGTCGGCCATAGACCTCGCTATTGCCACAAAAGACTTAGCCACAGACTGTGTCTGGCAGGTTCATGATGACACATGGGGGAGTGATCACTGCCCGTGTTTCACTCAACTAGGTATCCCACCACTCCTAGAGGAAGAATGCACCCCCTCAGAAAAGTGGGATTTCTCCTGTGCAGATTGGTCAAAGTTCAGATTGGAGTGTAATAAGATCGACCCAACTGAAATAGTGTCTGATGATATCAACACTTTCTGTTCAAACCTAACTTTAGCGCTGATGAAAGCATCCAGGGCTTCAATTCCAATGAGGAAATCAGGGGGACGAGTAAAATCGGTCCCCTGGTGGAATCAGGAAATAGCCAGAGCGCGAAAACTTAGGAAAAAGGCATTGAACAGGGCTAAACGTGACCGATCTGCTAAAGGAGAAGTATGTCTGGCGAGGCAACGAGTCAAAGAATTAATTTCAAAAGCTAAGATTAAATCTTGGCAGGAATTCTGTGGCACGTTAAATGAGAAAACTAACTCAAGGACTGTCTGGCAAAAAGTACATGCTATAAGAGGGAAACGCAAAACACAGATCATTCCCAAAATAGCTGGCACTAAAACAATCAAAGAAAAAGCAAGTACTTTAGCCAAACACTTTGCCTCTGTCAGTAGCAATGATAACTTCTCTGTTGAATTTAAAAAGTCAGAGAAGTTAGTCAAACCACCCAAACAGCCCCCCCAGTGTGGCTTATCTTTTAACTACAGCTTCACGGTAGAAGAGTTCAAAGATGCTATTCATAACAGAAAAGCAACTTGCCCAGGTGAAGATATGGTCAGCTATGAGATGCTTAAGAGGTTACCAGATGGTATCATCGGCGTCCTCATCAAACTGTACAATAAGATTTGGGATATAGGAGAGGTACCTGTCGCATGGAAACATGCTTCAGTAATACCACTTCTTAAACCGGGCAAGGAGGCGGCCTCGGCCAACTCCTATCGCCCGATTTCCCTTACATCAAACTTGTGCAAAGCGATGGAGGCAATGGTGAACAAACGCCTAAGGTACCACTTAGAGTCACAAGGGCTGTTATCTCATGACCAGAGCGGGTTTCGGCCGCAACGTTCTTGTCTTGACCATATTCTGCGCCTGGAAAATGACATAAAGACTGCGCAACTAAGAAAAGAATATCTAGCTGCTGTCTTTATTGATTTTAGCAAGGCTTTTGACATGGTATGGCACGATGGACTCCTCTCCAAACTTGAGAATGTTGGTATAAAAGGGAAAATGGCAAATTATGTTCAAAGTTTCCTTGAGAATCGATCAATATCAGTGTTGGTTGGGGATCAACTGTCAGAGCGACACAGTTTAGATAATGGCACTCCTCAGGGAAGCATTATCAGCCCAACGCTTTTCAACATTATGATAGACGATCTCTTTGAACATGTACATGAACGCAAGTATATCAACACCTCAAAGTTTGCTGATGATGGGGCAGTTTGGGTGAGACACCGAGAGATTTCCAAAATTAGAACATTGCTGCAGGAATCACTCGATGGTGTCGAAAATTGGTGTGACAAATGGGGGTTCATTATCTCTCCTGAGAAAACAGTGGGGTTGTATTCAGACGGAAAGGCAACCAGGTAAGCTGCACACCCAGGCTTCAACTTAAGGGCAAGACTGTCGCATTCGAGAAAGAAGCGAAATTTCTCGGTGTCGTCTTTGACCAACATCTTACGTGGTCAAAACATATTGACCACGTGGCAGTAAGATGTCAAGGCGACCTGAACGTAATGCGAGCAGTGTCAGGGACTTCATGGGGAGCAAACAGTGACACGTTGCTAACCCTCTACAAGTCACTTATACGAAGCAAAATAGATTATGGGTGTGAGGCTTACCACAGTGCTGCCCCATCGACTCTGAAGCGACTAGATTCGATTCAATACAAAGCTCTTAAATTGGTGAAGGGAGCAATGCCCAGAACCTCCCTGCATGCCCTTTTAGTGGAAACAGGGGAGCTACCACTCGATCTAAGGAGAGAACAATTGACCTTAAACTTCTGGAGTAGGAGTACTAATCCATTGGTTAAAAAGATATGGACGGGGGATATCTTCAGTAAGAACCTCGTAGCACTTGCACGCAAAAAACCCTCCATGATGCCATGCGGGTTGAGGGTGCAACTGCTAAGGCGAGAACACGAGTGTGACACTGTAGACCCCCCTGAAAGTCTTAAACCAGGATTGGTACCCCCGTGGATACTCCAGGCCCCAAATGTAGACACTAGTCTCACTAAGGAAGTGCCAAAAAGTGAGAACCCTCTGTTGCTACGAAGCATTGCGCTTAGCAGGATAGACAGTCTCTATGAGTCCGCGGCACACATATACACTGACGGCTCAAAGGACCCAGTGAGAAATAGAACTGCCTATGGTATCCTAATTAGCTCTGCTCGCACATCCGATACCCAAAGTATCTCAGTACGCATCCCCAATCGGCAATCTCTATATACAGCTGAACTTGAGGCCATACACCATGCACTCAGAATCTCTCGAGATTTAAGAGATAGACAGATAGTAATACTGTCTGATTCCCTTAGTGCACTGGAGTCACTGACCACAAAAAACTCAGCCAGTAGACCAGATACCCTACGTGATATATTAGAACTCCTCCACAAGCTCAAATATATTCACGGAAAAGAGATACAGCTATGTTGGATACCTTCTCACATAGACATTCCAGGCAATGAAAGAGCTGACAAACTGGCACGTCAGGGCTTAGAGATTGAGCATATTTCTGATTATCCTTATTCAAAAAGCGAAATCAAAAGTATGATCAGAAACTCGATCTCTAAGAAGTGGCAGAAGGTATGGGACACCAGTCCTAAAGGCCGGTGGCTTCATAGTCTACGCCCCAGTGTGAAATCGAGACCTATGCACTCGAAACACAACAGGCAGCTAGACACAATGATCACCAGACTTAGACTCGGTGCAACACGCTCCTCGTACCTAAATTGTCAAACATGCCACGTCAAGGCCAGTGTCACTCACGTCTTACTGGAATGTCCTAGGTTCGAAATGGCCCGCAAAGCACTCAGGGAGGAGATTGGAGAAAGTACATTGACAGCGAAGCTACTGCTGGCGCACTCGCAACATCAAAAAATGTACAAGCCCTTATCCAACCTCCTCCTGAAAAGTGAACTTGGCCAGTGTATATGAAAGAAATATATCAATGTGCCGCGGGTCCGGTGGGATAGTGCAGTGGTTGGCACGTTCGTTCGAATCCCGCCAGGGGCTCGGCATCCTTATAAACAGCCAATAAGGTGGGGTGCAATGCCACATTAAAACAATGTAGTAACACCCCTGGCTAGCTAGTTCCAGCCGAAGCTCGCAGGTTTCACCACAATGTTCAACCACCTTGACACTGTGGTCTTTCTCCCTGCCCAAACTCTAGCACCTCCGGGTAATAGAAATTGCCTATAAGATCAGCCTAGTAGAGGGACGCAATAAAAACAGCACAATTATATCACCCAAACGGCCAAATAGAAATTGCCTGAACAAAGTGAACTGCCTACTTTGTTCGTGACACACCCGGTAACACCTTCCCCATGAGTTCCTAGGTGGAACACCCTTTCCAGGACCCTAGCCTTCTGGAATCTTCTCTTTCATGTGTGTCAATGTGACACTGTCTGCCGAAATGCCTAACGGGCGAAGGCGACATTAAGCACTTAATGCAACAACAACTGAAGGGAAAGACGAACCAATCGACTCAAAGTTTTCACATTTCCCTTGAAGTTATATGAAAACCAATGCCCTTTCAACAATGTCTTGTGACCAAAAAACTTTTCACATTGAACAAGAACAGGAATATTTTCTGGATAACAACTTCTTTAATGTGAAAATACACGACGTTTCGGAGTACATACTCACTCCTTCATCAGGTGGAATATATGGAAATAACAAAATATGGTACATTTATATAGCAAAAAAACAATGGTGAGGAAACTCAATCAGGGAGATTAACATGCATGAGAATGGTATACAATGGGGATTTGTAATACAAACATGAAAGAGCATGAGAATGATGAGGATTTGCAATACAAACATGAATGGGAGTAAGTAGATAAAGGATTTGCAATACAAACATGAATGGGAGTAAGTAGATAGACAAAGGCCTGTAGGCGTTATTGAAGATGTAAATAAACACACATGATGAAACGAGGGAGGCCAATTGGCTTTATTGAAATTGTTAAACAAATAATAATTATAGTTGATTGGAAGAGAGGCCAATTGTTGATGTGGGTGGCTTTGAAGTTGTTGCATGGTGAATGGAGCTGATAGGCGTTGATTGGTGGGGACTCCTCGGATAATTTGCTCCGACAGGAGTGGATGGAAGGTAGGGATACTTGGATTTGGTTTGGTTTGGTTCTCCTCGGATATTTCCTCCGACAGGAGATAGAAGTTCTAGATCAGTGAATCCCACGCACATGGTCGGAAGATGCCTTGATCGCGGTTTATTGTATTGAAAACATTATTGAATACATTGAACAAGTTATCATAAAAGATTAATGCCGAGAATTTCAAAACTTCAATATGACTGAAGCAGTTTTAAGCTTGTGTTTATGTATGGTGCTTCCGATTAAATTAGGGGACGTATATTGACAAGTACGCTAAATATATGCATGTTTTATTGTATATAACGACATTAGTCCATTGCGTCCATGACCCATTAATAAGATATGAAAGATGATATTGTTTCCTTGATGGGTCATTGAACTTTCTATTTATATTGTATAACATGACCGAGGTGTAGTATTCTGTTTAAAATTTACCAACATTAATCAAGCCTCAGTGCCGACAGTGGACTGAAACTAAGATTTCCGTGAGACATGACATTGTAACGCTGGTAAAATCATTGTGATGTCACAACTACAAACTTTTGTGACGTCATTCTTTCACAAGCGAGTAATACATTAAAGGACGTGCTTTCTTCACTGGAAGAGTTTATAGTCTTTTTCTTTGTAATTGAATGTGTATACAAATTCAGAAATAATGTTTACTTCTGTGTTATAATGTTTGAATGAATCCCATTGATCACGAAAATAATGATGAAAATGTTTCATTACTTTAAAGAAACCTCCCTATCCTTGGGAAACGCCTGTAAAGGATGTCAATGTAACTATTGAAGGTGTAGCCTCAGTCTCTAAATCAACAGCAGAATCCCAACCTAAAATGTTCTTTCTTTATAAAAACTGCAATGTATCCCTCTCCAACTGAGAGAACATTCTTTCCTTTCTTTCCGAACTGGCAAAATATTGCATAAAACGCATTTACAAGTTTACAGTACAATTAATTGTGTAAATATTTGCATTAAACCCTTACACTAAATTTAAAAAGAAATATAAACAATTTTAGTGATCAACAAATGTGTGAAACAAATCAAATATAAAATTTGAGCTACATTTCATTTGTGATGGAGCATTTACGTTATGAATCCATATATCTACATCTAAATCTACAAACAATGATAATACTTTTAAATATGACATTGCTGTTGTGTGAATTTAATATCAAATTGTATATGTCATAAGGGATATTTTCAAAACTACCATATTTTTCACAGTTGTCCTTGTAATTATTTTAATATCAAGTATCAAAATTTGTCTCATGTTTTATTTCATAATTTAAACAAAAATCCTTTTGAGTAGATCTGGAAGACCATTGTGACAAGTTCAGGACATTTAGAGTTGTATCATTAGTTTGTACCACAAAACTGAAATAAAAAGATCATCAAAAGTTCAATATTTACCTTGTGGGAGATCTGTGACGAGACGAACGTTCCTGCCATCTACATCAGAGCTCCTGATCCTGTTGGGCGACCACTCGATCCAGTAGAGTCGGTTCTCCACATCGTCATATACGATACCCACAGGGTATATGGAAGAGAATAGAGTTGTCTGATTTACATCAAACCCATCCACCCTCAGCTTCACGATGTTCTTTGCTCCGTGGTCAGTAACGACTATATCTACCGGGTTGTCTTTAACAGATAATGAACTTAGAAAACATGATTTACTAAGGACAATAATGGCAAATATTGCAATTTGTTATCCAAAGTGTCATTGAAATTGTTTGTGTATTAAGTACTATCAACAAAGAACATAATCTTCATTTTCGAGTTTAAAGCAACTGAACCGCAACATGTAAAGGTCATAATGCATTCACCATCACCAATTAATGATCTTATAATGCTTCTTATACAGCGAGAAAATATTTGTGTCAAAGAAATTGATGTTTGTATTTAGCGAACGCTTCACTCACTTTTTTGTGTTTTGAAAATAATCTGGTGGAAAAGAGTTCTTTCAGCTATTGGAAAAGAAACGCATTTTACTCATTGAAAGACGTTTATTCAAAATATGAAAGCTTTGGGAAACAGAAGCTAAGTACATGAAGCTAGTTATCATGAAATCTTATATTGAATTGTCTGTATTGGCATTTTACACTCACATGTATGAGACTTACAGCTAAGTTCCAACTAGAATGTGTTGAATATTTTTTCAAACAAAACTAATATTTACCTCTGTTTCCCTGGCACGTCAGCAGCTTCACACTTTCTACAACCGCCAGAATAAACAACCTCCAGAGTTTCTGAAAGATAAACCACTCCTAAATTCATAGTTCAAATATGAAATTTAATGTTTTAATTAAAAAAAATTATATGACCTTTTTAACTCTTTTAACTTAAGACTTTTAAATATATATTAAAGCAGCTATATACATACATGTATCAAATATCACTTTATTTATTTATTGATGTTGTGACTTCTGAGTGTTATTATACACAAGCAGTTGTCAGATACTAATTTACGAAAAGTGTGTTAGATGTTATTGACTCGAGAAACATCAAAACGTATATGTGGCCACATAAATACGTGCAAACACCTAGTTGCAGTTTCAGCAACGTGCAGTATCCTTGGACAAAATACTGTGACTATGTGTCCTAGTTCACCCAGCTATGAATGGGTACCTCGTAAGGATGAGCATGGTGATTTAACTTGGTGCGCCTAGTGGCTGCAAAAGTTGCATACTCCAAATGGAGCTGAGATTGACAAAGAGTGTCGTTAAACAGTGAATTCGAATGATCGGGGGCAAACAGAGCGCCTTTGAGCAGCTTAGCTTAGCTGGATATTGGCGCTATACAAATGTTTATATGTATGTATGTATGTATGTATACACCTTATGTACTAGTGGCAAGGTTTGGAGGGTTGTGTTATTGTAAATTCAGTATTACCTATTTCATGTGCATCAGGCTTATCAGAAAACTGTCCGCTTCTCATGCTTATCATGTGACAGAATAAGAATGACGTCACCATCAATTGATCTATGATATCACCAACGACGATTTATAGTTGTTGGACAAAAGGTACATGTACACACATACGCATATGATATACATAGATTGATTATATTTCACCAAATGGGCAGTAAATAGTTCAAAAGCTTAATCTCACACTTGCAAGAACTTATAGAAAAATTGGTATTTTTTCTTCTTTGGTGTTCTCTTACTTTAAAGAGAATCAATTGACTTTTGTGATAAAAATAAAACGAAATTTAAACAGAAGTCTACAATGTCAATAAACGACAAAGTACGTGCAGATAAAATAGATGTTACGACAAAAATGACATGTAAGCATCTGCACATGTGTTATATATAGAACTGGTTATATTTCAACATATTACCCATCTTGCAAGCCTCAAACTCAAATTAGCCAGTGGAAGTTATCCTATGCTTTGGAAGATGTAAACCTTGAACTTGACAATGTTAAGGGATGAGTTTACCGTTTAAAAGGCTTTTACCTCCAACTCTATCAAAACATTTATTTCCCCTTTATGTACAATGTCACCTACCATTCAGGAAAGATTTGTCAACATGGGCTGATCGAGTAGCTGTTTGTTAAGAAACATCTAAATAGAACATACTTTGACAACGTAAGTCTCCCCAATGTTCAGGCTTTATGGATTTAACATAAAATTAATAACTGAACAACTTGTGGACACTATTGTTGTTGGCCATTTCAATTTTGATATATTAAATAACAAAAACATTGAATATATGTGACAGCTTATCACAGCGCTCAACAGGATACCGGTGGTCATAAAGGTAAGCCGTTAGTACAGTCAGTGCTGGCCGTTGGTGCCTTACTCTGAGAGTGCTGGTTCGAATCCCATAAAGGAGTCGTCCCGAAAAGTACAAGAATGTGTGCTATTGTTATGTTACATTTACTCAGTATCTAAATAATTGTGTTTCTAACGGACAGTATTCTTGTCTCTGTTGTTCAATATTGATATATTCAACACACGTAATGAGATGTTGAAGAACATATAAATATATGTTGTTGCTCACATGTCATATTCTCTGACTGACTTAATATTTCAAACCGGATAACATTGAATTCAAACATACTTGATCCTGTCTGCAGAGGTCATTGTCCAGTTTTTCGTTTCTACAATGTCATGTTATATCACTACACTACACTACAAAAATGGCCAAATAGCTCGTCAAAACACAGCCAAAGCTCAACAATCAGTCGCTAAACCCAAGAACACAAATAACAGAAGTGGGCGTCCACCCCTCCAAGCTATCAGATATATATTCAAATACTATACTATAGTAAATTTATCAATTAACCTTTTTCTACAAATGAATAATAATCGTACTTCAAATTACTTTTCAACTTCATACTATGTGAGTAATTTTGACATTATTTTGTATAAATCCATGTCAGAGTCTCCTTTTGAACAGAAACTATGCATAATGGAACAATCTACCAACCGAAACCATTAACTCATAACCCTGCAATATTGTATAACAAACCAAACAATAAAAATACCAGCTTTTTTGTATCAAGATTGTGTTAACCCATGCTCGGGTCAAGCAGGTTAGTTTAGTGACTTGAACCCCCAAACATTTGACGTCATATTTCCAACTGTTTTACATTGATATATCCATTGGAAGACTCTCTCCATTACCTCTTTGCTTGCCATGACTAACCACGGTCAGACTGATAATGTTATATCTTATGCCTAATGCTAGAATTCTAACAAATTAATAAATCCTTGATTCCGTACAATAATCCCTTCACCTTTCATAAATTTAAATAAATGTTCACAAACAATTTAAATTATTCTTACCTCCTTTATTGAACAATCGAATGACAAAATAGAGCTGGTAGTTGATGTTATTCAACTTCAAGGTCTACAAGATTCGAGTATGCGTTAAGAGTAATGACAGGTATTTGTGGGACCTGTATACACATGCTGAATGTTCCATTGTTTAAGTTCATTATAAATGAGGGTGCGATGAGGCGACAAACTTTTGCAAACTATTGCAATGTACATCCTGCACAATTAGGGCATTCATATTCATTGACTTGTTGTATATACCGTGTCGAGGATAATGTTGGGTAAATGATAAGGATCTAGAAGTAGCCTTGCAGATTCAAATACCCTGATGGAGGAAAATTGACAATGTAGATCGTCATGAGTGTTTTCCGTTATATACAATAATTTTCAGTTTGTGGACTTGATATCACTGGATACAAATAGTAACACGGCAGAGTAACTACAGTACTACAGCACTACGCACTACGGCACTACAGGACTACATCACTACAGCACTATATCACTACAGCACTACATCACTACAGTACTACATCACTACAGTACTACAGCACTACATCACTACAGTACTACATCACTACAGCACTACAGCACTACAGCACTACGGCACTACAGCACTACAACACTACAACACTACAGCACTACATCACTACAGCACTACAACACTACAGCACTACAGCACTACAGCACTACAACACTACAGCACTACAACACTACAGCACTACATTCCTACATCCCAACAGTACTACACACTACAGCACTACAGCACTATGGCCCGACAGCACTACAGCTCTTCAACACAAGGGCACTACAGTACTACACACTACAGCACTACAGCACTACAGCACTAGGGCACTACAACACTACAGCACTACACACTACGGCACTACAGCACTACAGCACTACAGCACAAAAACATTACAGCACTACAGCACTACAGTACTACATCCCTACAGTGCTACACACTACGGCGCTACAGCACTACAGCACTATGGCACTACAGCACTACAGTACTACAACACTACGGCACTACATTACTACACACTACAGCACTACATCACTACAGCACTACAACACTACAGCACTACAGCACTACAGCACTACAGCACTACAGCACTACAGCACTACAACACTACAGCACTACAGCTCTACAGCACTACGGCACTACACACTACAGCACTACATCACTACAGCACTACAGCACAGCACTACACACTACAGCACTACAACACTACATACTACAGCACTACATCACTACAGCACTACAGCCCACCAGCATTGCAGTACTACATCGCTACAGCAATAAGGTACTACAGCACCACAACACTACAGCACTACATTACTACAGCAATAAGCAATAGAACTACAGCACTACAGCACTACAGCACTACAGCACTACATCACTACATTACTACAGCACTACAGCAATAGAACTACAGCACTACATCACTACATCACTACATCACTACAACACTACAGCACTGCAGTACAACGGCTCTACTGCACTACAGCATTACATTACTACAGCACTACAGCAAAAGAACTACAGCACTATGGCACTACAGAACTACAGTACTACAGCACTACAGCACTAAATTACTACAGCACTACAGCAATAGAACTACATCACTGCAGCACTACAGTACTACAGCACTACAGCAATAGAACTACAGCACAAAGTATCATCTGACAATAATCATCGACATTTTCATGTTAAACTATACTCCAGCACCACAGCAGGACAGCACTACAGCGCAACTGCACTACAGCATGATTTATCACCAGACAACAGTCTATGGTATTAAACAACCATACAGCAATATGTACAGCATTTCAGCACATCGTATCATACTATATTAGTCATCAACTCTTTGGTGTTGGTGCACCCTGAATTGTTGAACTGGTATGTAGATATCTAGCAGGCAGGAAACCTCAAGCCTCTGTTATTTCCCACAACCAGTTATCAATAGATGATCGCCATCTTGCGCCCGGCTTCATCTCACTGCATGGAGGATTAAGTTCAAATCTCTGGTGACGTCACCCCTTCGGTAGACGCCTTTCGTCTGTCCAAGACCAGGAAGATATCAAGGTGCAGGTAAATACTGACAACAAGTCCAAAATATATAGGGCAAACTGACCTAAGCTCGGACACCACCCGAAGTCGCCCGAACTTCGGACACTTTCAAGTTACAGCTAACGCAAAAACAAAGCAAAGTGTAACACTCCGTTGGTTTCTAAATATTTCTGTTCAATTTCGGACAATACTTGATTCTTTTGAGAAATATCTGACAGTCAGGTATATTTCAAAAACGAAATTTAGCGAGTGGTACAAATACCGGTTTCATGAAAGAAATCGACGAAATATTTGTGTGAACGTAAATTTTGTGTGACAATTCAGGGAATGAAGGAATCGATCATATTCTTTCAAATATATGCACGTACATGAAGAAACAATTAGGTAGTCGATTAACTTTGTATTTTATTACTTTCAAATTTATTCTTAGGTTTAGAATTGCGATTTTGATAACATGTCAAAATGACCTTGGTTCGGACAGGTTTGACCATGGTTCGGACACTAGTAGACCAAAGTTCGGACACAAATCGACCAAGGTTCGGACACTTCCGGCTGCTGAATAAAATGGCGGGAACATTTTTTGTTTCACGCGGGAATTTCATAATGGACAGTAAAACAACAAAATAAGATTATTTTGCATGGGACAGTACTCTAATGATATGGCGCCATTATATGCGATGCCCGTATGACGTCATATATTACAGTGACGTCATAGTGGCCGTATCTCCGGTAACCAGTCAGCCAGACAAGTAAAAGCTGCGTTAGAAACATGTCAAGTCCCCAGGCTTATGAAACAGTTTTGCTGTTTATAAGAAAAGCTGCCAAGATGTATAACGTTGCGAAATCTACAATTTCTGATCGGGTCAATGTAAATAAGTAAAGGCAGGGTTAAAGTGTATGCTCAGAACGGGGTACAACCTCAACTCACCGACACTGACGGGAGGAAACTGATCGACATGTCCGCTAACAGGGCACTGTATGGTGTTGAAATAATTGATTAAATATTTGTGTTGTCTCACTTGTCGACTCTCATCTTTTGTTTGGCTCAATGTAACAAAGAATACCAAGTTATCTAAATGTGTTACAAATGAATTACAAATGAACAATGCGTATCACGTAACTCCAACTGTATCTATTAGGATTAATAACTTCAATATATTACCCATACGGGTGAGAAGACACAGGTGATTATTTTTGTGATATTTGCACATGTGCTTTCAAGTGATTCTCAACGTTGATTGGTCGGTTACCCGGAGAAAGAATGACTATGACGTCATAAAACAATGGTCTGACGCGACGAATTATCTTATGACGTCACAATGTTACTTTGGCGACGGGTCCAAATGATATATATATATACTGTACCCGGCCCATGGTAAAGGTGAAATCAATTTGAATAGATTTTAAAAATGTGAGCTATTCTTATTGCTCACAGCTTTTACACGTGACACAAAACGTTCTTACCTGCATGTGAATAGATGTAATTAATTATCCTGCCTACTAATTACTTTCAAAAATTATTTAAATTACATTACAGGCCGAAACAAATAGCGCACTGCAGTTTATCTTTCATCCTTTATGTGTCCATGCTGGACTGGAAACGAACTGTCCGAACTTCGGGCGACCCTGTCCGAACCAAGGTCAAAACTGTCCGAACCTTGGGCGAATTGGTATACTCGCCTAAAACTGCTAAATTACATATTTATTAATATAATGAACGAATATAGTGTTTGGAATTTTGAACAATATACCCATTCTCGACTTTCACCACTTATTGTTGGCTGTTAAAGAGTCAAATATTAATAATACAACGAGCGAAAGTATTTAGATCGGAACACTGTCCGAACCTCGGTCAGTTTGCCCTAATATATCTGTTTAACAACTTCTCTTTTTGGGACACATTGAAAAGCATTATCATGAATTAATATTTAAAAAAAGAACAATTCCACATTCCCACTTTAGAATAAACTGTCGTTTTTCTATTTGACCTAAATCAACTTTCACTACTACATAATAAGACCAGCGCATGGCATATATGTGTTCAATCTAAGATCAACGACAAATAAAATGTTCAATAATTATATTTTACACTTGTGTTGACATGTCTTCACCACGATTGTTCTACACAGTTTTGTTTTTAATTTTCAATGATCGTTGACCAAGAGGTCGGACAAGAAACAGCTTGATTATTGTTTGCTCGTGTTAAGTGTGATGCTGGTGATTTAAGGCTTGCAAATGTTATTTCTATGTATGTTGAAGGTTTATGTTTAATGTACCAAAATATTCTATATAACTAAGTTATATAAGTTATAAAGTGTTGGTCAGTAGGACATCAAGTTTGTTCTCATCACAGTGTGTGACCATATTTTTTTTTATAGTGATGTAAACTGTTTGCGTTGATGTTGAAAGATAGCGTGCCATAACTAAGACAGGTGAATCTAAGACACTTTAAACCAACAACATGTAAATAAAAATGTCCCATTACTTAGACAGAAAATAATTTTGTTTGAATCAGCACATTTATTAACAAACATTTTGTCAAATGTCATCACAAAGCACATCTAACACATTTCATCTCATATGCATACATGTATTTTATGCATAAGACAGCTCATGCATGTGACAGTGTCTATCAAAGATGTAGAAGGTGTCCCACTGCATCAAGGAACTCAATGCTGTTCTTCGCTCTTTGATACAGTTGCTGCTTTAGTCTTGCCAGTCGGTTGTCAGTCTCTCGGTACACTCTCTTTCTGTGTGGTGCGGCGGCACCAAAGTTCACAATCGACAGCTTTGCTTTGTGTGCATTCTTAATCCTCTTGGTTCTTTTATCAAAATGTATCAACATCTGTGATAGTTTTAACTGTTTAAGCGTCTCGTTGATATTGTCCAATCCTTTTATTGTACTTTTATCGGCCAAAATCTGCATACGTATTTTAGAAAGAAGAAAGAGTATTTTATATAATAACCCGTGATATATCTTACACATGTATGTGTCTTAATGTTTATTTTGTCTATACACCGATTTTAATGTGTCTCTCATAACCCTCAATTGGTGGCTCGTCAATATCTTAAATGATATATATATTTATGTATTGTGTGTAATATTGTTCGAGGTGAGACCTAAATAAATTATCTGTCTGTCTGTCTACATGAGCGTTAGCCAAGGCAAATCGTGAATATTTGGATTTTTAGGTTTAGAGAGCTGAAAAGTTGTGTGCAGACTCCTTGGACAATGGGGATTCTAAATTGTAGATTTGGTGACGCTGTGACCTCAATTGGGGTCACAGGGGTCACAGCCCCCAAAACCTATTTTTACCTTCTTCATGAGTTCGAAAAGGTATAGAGAAGTGAAAAGTTGTGTGCAGATTCCTTGGCTAATGGGGATTCTTAATTGTAGATTTCTCGACCTTGTGACCCCAAATGGGGTCACTGGGATCACAGCCCCAAAAACATATTTCATCTTCTTCTCCATTGCGAGTTCCAAAAGGTCAAGGGAGCTGAAAAGTTGTGTGCAGACTCCTTGGTAAATGGGGAGTCTAAATTGTAGATTTCTCGAGCCTGTGACCCTAAATGGGGTAACAGAGGTCATGACCTGAAAAACTATTTTATGTGCTCTTCAAAGGGAAGTAAGTAAACAACAGTAATGAATTAAATGTTCAAGTGTGTCTTTTTGTGAAGGGGATTTTATATCTGGCCTCAGAGATAGGTCAGAGGGGCGAGGACCTATTTCATCTTCTCCATTTAAAGTGCTTCCTATTTGTTGTACCTCTCATCTTGAAGTTGACATTTTGAATTAGTTAATGTATAAACCCTGATGAGCTATTTTTGACATTGTTTCATAAGTCAAATAATGTTTTTTTTAAAAACACATTTTAATTGTTTTTTGGTCGTATTAAAAAAAATGTATACGTCTATGTTGAATTGGTGTCACTTTGTCACTATTTCTATCAATCAATTTTTATTTCCGTACGTGTAAGGCCCCAGGCCTGTAGTGCATTCAAGTGTAGATCACATTACAGATTTTGTTCAGGTACAATGGTTTTCCTATATAACATTGCATACTAAATAAACATTGCAAAGTTCTGTAGTACTCGAGCATTAGTATTTGCTAACAGTGATACTAGTTTTGTTACACTAGGGTACATGTAATAGTGTGATTTGATGTATTTCATCCGAAGACTTTTATAGATTGGGCAGATTAACAAGAAATGTAGCTCATCTTCGACAGCATTTAAATTACAAACTTGACATATTCTGTTATTTCTTGCAATGCCTGCATATCTGCCAGTTTCAACAAACAATTCATGGGATGAACAACGAAAACGAGCTAAGGCAGTACGAAACATTTTTACATCAACTTTTGAAAGATAACTTTAGAGACATATTTCATATTTCCACTGTCTATAATATAGACATTTAGTTGTTAGTGACATGGATTCTGACCAGGATTGCAAGTATATATATCCTTCATTCTTTGTGTAAATGAACTAATAAACTGTGGTTGTAAATCTACATTTTGGCTGTGCCAAATATGCCCATATCCTGTTTTTTTTAGTATCTCTCTAATATCGGTCACCCAATTACTTTTACCATTATTATCATACAGTTTCATCATATAATAACATTTCTTGGGATATCTGTGGCAGGGCATATTCAATAACCGTATCCAATATTTAATAGCTCTAATAGATGAATAAATGAACAATGGAAATCTGCATAATACTCCGTAGACCATCGTGTTACATGTGCTTGTTTTAACACCAAGGAACTGTTTACATGCATATAAATGTATCTTTTCAATGTTATCATACTGTTTTAATCCCCATATTTCAGATCCATACAAAAGTAATGGGCTTATCGTCATATCAAATATTTTGAAAAAGGTGTTAAATGACATATCACCTAGAAATCGCATGTTTTTGTAGATACCTATAAGAATTCAATGCTTGTGTTGATGCCTGTTTCGTGTGGTGAGACCAAGAGAGGTGATTAGAAAAGAATACCCCTAGATACTTGTATGCACTGGTAGTTTGAAGGAGTTCTCCTTTATAAAACCATATCACGAGTTTTGAAAGTTTTCCCCCATTCTTAAAAACAATAATTTTGTTTTTTTCTACGTTGACACACAATTTGAATTGCTCAGAAAACTTGTCTAATTCATCAATTTGTTTCTGTAAGCCGCTAATGGAACTTG
Organism: Gibbula magus; assembly: GCA_936450465.1. Taxonomy (NCBI): domain Eukaryota; kingdom Metazoa; phylum Mollusca; class Gastropoda; order Trochida; family Trochidae; genus Gibbula; species Gibbula magus. The sequence continues at coordinate 70,010,807 of OW388298.1, forward strand.
AAAACAGTACAATGTCATCTGGATGTGGAATGAATTACCTGATCACCTGAGGACATGCCCAACATTGGCTCTGTACAAATCTCACCTGAAAACCCACCTCTTTCAAACATCCTACTAGACTTTCTATATTATTTGTATGCGCTATGAGCATGCCGTCGGTGTGGATTTTAGCGCTTAAGAAATGGACTAATTATTATTATTATCTGCAAATAGTAATAGAAATAATTGCACGGTGTCCGGGTGAAGTTGGATCCCATTCGTACACGTGTTACATATTTGCTGTGATAATTCATTAATGAAAAAACTGAACAGGAAGGGGCTTAAAATACAGCCTGGTCTAAATGGTTCAGATATTTCTTGATTATTTCTAACACGTACCTTGACATGATATATACTTTTGAGCATGTTATTCATTTTACTACTAATTCCGTGCGTTTGCAGAATATCCCAAAGTTTATTTCTCTCTACATTGTCAAAAGCTTTTGCAAAGTCTACAAATAACGCATAAAACTTCCCCCCTTTTGAACTCAGATATATTTGTATGAGGCTGTGTAGAATAAAGATAGTGTCTGTTGTTGTGTATTTTTCCCGGAAGCACGCTTGTCCTTCATATATTTTGTCCAAAACGTCCGCCCAAGTCACTAACCGTTTGTTGATAATATGAGTAAATAATTTGCCAAATGTACTTAGAACAGTAATTCCACGGTAATTATGAGTGTCGTTTCGGTCACCTTGTTTATATATTGGGACAATAATTCCAACCGACCAGGATTTTGGAAAGTCCCCAGTATTAAGTATAACGTTGAATAATAATTCAAGATATGGAAGTAGAAGATCTGATGAATGTTTTAACAATTCTGGTAAGATATTGTCTATCCCAGGAGATTTGTCACACTTGAGATGTTGTATACTATTCAGGATTTCATCCCTATTTATTGGAGCATCCAGTATGTAACTGGTTATATCTGATGTTGGCATAGATTGTGGACTGTTATGTCTAATTGGATCCGGGCTGTTATTGCAAGTTGAAATAGTGATTGAAAGTACTTATACCATTCATCAATTTCAATGTTATTGTGTTTGTTGTTTTTTGTATTAAGCGTTTTGACTTCATACTAGAATTTTTTGTAATCATTTATATTCTGTTCTATAATTTTTCTTTATTGCTCAAAGTATGTCTTCTTTTTTCTGACCAAGTTTTATTATAATTATTTCTTGCCTTTTGGTAATTTTCTAAGGAATGTTCTGTTTTAGATTTCCGGAATATATTTAGTAATTTACATCTTTGCTTTTTCAGATGATCACATTCATTATCGTACCACTTATTCGTAGATTGATTTTCAGAAAAAGTATGCCCACGCTTTTTCATATCAGTGGCAGCTAGATACAATCCTTCTACAATATAGTCTACACTTTGGTTTATATTTGTGAATACTACATCAGCCGATTTGTCAAATAAATCCTGGACCTTGTCAGATAGTATATAGATTATCTCATACAAAATGTATACAAGTAAGAATGTTACCGCCTGTAAATTACACAACATAACACTATGGTATCTATTCGACGTGAAGCAACGATAACTTCAGCAATCCTTCAGCAATCATTTGACAGTAAATGTACATTTCTAAACATCTTTACGCCTGCCAACTACATTGGAAGACCAATGTTTGTTTGTATGTATGTATGTATGTATGTATGTATGTATAGATGTATGGATGGATGGATGTTTGTGTGTGTGTGTATGTGTGTGTGTGTGTGTGTGTATGTGTGTATGTACGTGTGTACGTATGTATGTATCCGTAAGTCAACATTCAACAAGCTCTGTAACATGTATATGTATGTCAACATTCCCCAAGCTCTGTAACATGTATCTGTATGTAAACATTTCCAAACTCTCTAACATGTATCTGTATGTCAACATTCCCTAAGTTCTGTAACATGCATATGCATGTCAACATTCTCAAACTCTGTAACATGTATAAGTATGCCAACATTTCCAGAGCTCTGTAACATGTATCTGTATGTCAATATTTCCCACCTTTGTAACATGTATATGTTTGTCAATATTTCCAACCTCTGTAACATGTATCTGTATGTCAACATTTCCCAACCTCTGTAACATATATCTGTATGTCAACATTAATCAAACTCTGAAACACGTATCTGTATGTCAACATTCCCCAAGGTCTGTAACATGTATCTGTATGTCAACATTCCCCAAGCTCTGGTACATGTATCTGTATGTCAACATTTCCCAAACTCTGTAACATGTATCTGTATGTCAATATTTCCCAAGCTCTGTAACTTGTATCTGTATGTCAATATTTCCCAAGCTCTGTAACATGTATCTGTATGACAACAGTCCCCAACTTCTGTAACATGTATCTGTATGTCAACATTAATCAAACTATGTAACACGTATCTGTATGTCAACATTTCCCAAGCTCTGTAACATGTATCTGTATGTCAACATTAATCAAAATCTGTAACACGTATCTGTTTGTCAACATTTCTCAAGATCTGTAACATTTATATGTATGTCAACATTCCCCCCGCTCTGTAACACGTATTTGTATGTCAACATTTCCCAAACTCTGTAACATGTATCTGTATGTCAATATTTCCCAAGCTCTGTAACATGTATCTGTATGACAACAGTCCCCAACTTCTGTAACATGTATCTGTATGTCAACATTAATCAAACTATGTAACACGTATCTGTATGTCAACATTTCCCAAGCTCTGTAACATGTATCTGTATGTCAACATTAATCAAACTCTGTAACACGTATCTGTTTGTCAACATTTCTCCAGCTCTGTAACATGTATCTGTATGTCAACATTCCCCAAGCTCTGTAACATGTATCTGTATGTCAACATTTCAAAACTCTGTAACATGTATCTGTATGTCGATATTAATCAAACTATGTAACACGTATCTGTATGACAACATTTCCCAACCTCTGTAACATGTATCTGTATGTCAACATTTCCAAACTCTGTAAAATGTATCTGCATGTCAACATTCCCCAAGCTCTGTAACACGTATCTGTATGTCAACATTCCCCAATCTCTGTAACATGTATCTGTATGTCAACATTCCCAAACTCTATAACATGTATCTGTATGTCAACATTCCCAAGCTCTGTAACATGTATATGTATGTCAACATTAATCAAACTATGTAACACGTATTTGTATGTCAACAATTCCCAAACTCTGTAACATGTATCTGCATGTCAACATTCCCCAAGCTCTGTAACATGTCTCTGTATGTCAACATTAATCAAAATCTGTAACACGTATCTGTATGTCAACATTTCTCAAGCTCTGTAACATTTATCTGTATGTCAACATTCCCAACGCTCTGTAACATGTATCTGTATGACAACATTTCCCAAACTCTGTAACATGTATCTGTATGTCAATATTTCCCAAACTCTGTAACATGTATCTGTATGACAACAGTCCCCAACTTCTGTAACATGTATCTGTATGTCAACATTTCCCAAACTATGTAACACGTATCTGTATGTCAATATTTCCCAAGCTCTGTAACATGTATCTGTATGTCAACTTTAATCAAACTCTGTAACACGTATCTGTATGTTGATATTAATCAAACTATGTAACACGTATCTGTAAGTCAACATTCCCCAAGCTCTGTAACATGTATATGTATGTCAACATTCCCCAAGCTCTGTAACATGTATCTGTATGTAAACATTTCCAAGCTCTGTAACATGTATCTGTATGTAAACATTTCCAAACTCTCTAACATGTATCTGTATGTCAACATTCTCAAACTCTGTAACATGTATAAGTATGCCAAAATTTCCAGAGCTCTGTAACATGTATCTGTATGTCAATATGTCCCACCTTTGTAACATGTATATGTTTGTCAATATTTCCCACCTCTGTAACATGTATCTGTATGTCAACATTTCCCAACCTCTGTAACATATATCTGTATGTCAACATTAATCAAACTCTGAAACACGTATCTGTATGTCAACATTCCCCAAGGTCTGTAACAAGTGTCTGTATGTCAACATTCCCCAAGCTCTGGTACATGTATCTGTATGTCAACATTTCCAAAACTCTGTAACATGTATCTGTATGTCAATATTTCCCAAGCTCTGTAACATGTATCTGTATGTCAATATTTCCCAAGCTCTGTAACATGTATCTGTATGACAACAGTCCCCAACTTCTGTAACATGTATCTGTATGTCAACATTAATCAAACTCTGTGACACGTATCTGTATGACAACATTTCCCCAGCTCTTTAACATGTCTCTGTATGTCAACATTAATCAAAATCTGTAACACGTATCTGTATGTCAACATTTCTCAAGCTCTGTAACATTTATCTGTATGTCAACATTCCCAACGCTCTGTAACACGTATTTGTATGTCAACATTTCCCAAACTCTGTAACATGTATCTGTATGTCAATATTTCCCAAGCTCTGTTACATGTATCTGTATGACAACAGTCCCCAACTTCTGTAACATGTATCTGTATGTCAACATAAATCAAACTATGTAACACGTATCTGTTTGTCAACATTTCTCCAGCTCTGTAACATGTATCTGTATGTCAACATTCCCCAAGCTCTGTAACATGTATCTGTATGTCAACATTTCCAAACTCTGTAACATGTATCTGTATGTCGATATTAATCAAACTATGTAACACGTATCTGTATGACAACATTTCCCAACCTCTGTAACATGTATCTGTATGTCAACATTTCCAAACTCTGTAACATGTATCTGCATGTCAACATTCCCCAAGCTCTGTAACACGTATCTGTATGTCAACATTCCCCAATCTCTGTAACATGTATCTGTATGTCAACATTCCCAATCTCTGTAACATGTATCTGTATGTCAACATTCCCAAACTCTGTAACATGTATATGTATGTCAACATTAATCAAACTATGTAACACGTATTTGTATGTCAACAATTCCCAACCTCTGTAACATGTATCTGTTTGTCAACTTTTCGAAACTCTGTATCATGTATCTGTGTGTCAACATTCCCCAAGTTCTGTAACATATATTTGTATGTAAACATTTCCAAACTCTCTAACATGTATAAGTATGCCAACATTTCCCAAGCTCTGTAACATTTATCTGTATGTCAACATTCCCAACGCTCTGTAACATGTATCTGTATGTCAACATTAATCAAACTATGTAACACGTATTTGTATGTCAACATTTCCCAAACTCTGTAACATGTATCTGTATGTCAATATTAATCAAACTATGTAACACGTATTTGTATGTCAACATTTCCCAAACTCTGTAACATGTATCTGTATGTCAATATTTCCCACGCTCTGTAACATGTATCTGTATGACAACAGTCCCCAACTTCTGTAACATGTATCTGTATGTCAACATTAATCAAACTATGTAACACGTATCTGTATGTCAACATTTCCCAAGCTCTGTAACATGTATCTGTATGTCAACATTAATCAAAATCTGTAACACGTATCTGTATGTCAACATTCCCCAAGTTCTGTAACATGTATCTGTATGTAAACATTTCCAAACTCTCTAACATGTATAAGTATGCCAACATTTCCCAAGCTCTGTAACATTTATCTGTATGTCAACATTCCCAACGCTCTGTAACATGTATCTGTATGTCAACATTAATCAAACTATGTAACACGTATTTGTATGTCAACATTTCCCAAACTCTGTAACATGTATCTGTATGTCAACATTAATCAAACTATGTAACACGTATTTGTATGTCAACATTTCCCAAACTCTGTAACATGTATCTGTATGTCAATATTTCCCAAGCTCTGTAACATGTATCTGTATGACAACAGTCCCCAACTTCTGTAACATGTATCTGTATGTCAACATTAATCAAACTATGTAACACGTATCTGTATGTCAACATTTCCCAAGCCCTGTAACATGTATCTGTATGTCAACATTAATCAAACTCTGTAACACATATCTGTATGTTGATATTAATCAAACTATGTAACACGTATCTGTATGACAACATTTCCCAAACTCTGTAACATGTATCTGTATGTCAACATTTCCAAACTCTGTAACATGTATCTGCATGTCAACATTCCCCAAGCTCTGTAACACGTACCTGTATGTCAACATTCCCCAATCTCTGTAACATGTATCTGTATGTCAACATTCCCAAACTCTAATACATGTATCTGTATGTCAACATTCCCAACGCTCTGTAACATGTATCTGTATGTCAACATTAATCAAACTATGTAACACGTATTTGTATGTCAACATTTCCCAAACTCTATAACATGTATCTGTATGTCAACATTAATCAAACTATGTAACACGTATTTGTATGTCAACATTTCCCAAACTCTGTAACATGTATCTGTATGTCAATATTTCCCAAGCTCTGTAACATGTATCTGTATGACAACAGTCCCCAACTTCTGTAACATGTATCTGTATGTCAACATTAATCAAACTATGTAACACGTATCTGTATGTCAACATTTCCCAAGCCCTGTAACATGTATCTGTATGTCAACATTAATCAAACTCTGTAACACATATCTGTATGTTGATATTAATCAAACTATGTAACACGTATCTGTATGACAACATTTCCCAAACTCTGTAACATGTATCTGTATGTCAACATTTCCAAACTCTGTAACATGTATCTGCATGTCAACATTCCCCAAGCTCTGTAACACGTATCTGTATGTCAACATTCCCCAATCTCTGTAACATGTATCTGTATGTCAACATTCCCAAACTCTAATACATGTATCTGTATGTCAACATTCCCAAGCTCTGTAACATGTATATGTATGTCAACATTAATCAAACTATGTAACACGTATCTGTATGACAACATTTCCCAACCTCTGTAACATGTATCTGTATGTCAACATTTCCAAACTCTGTAACATGTATCTGCATGTCATCATTCCCCAAGCTCTGTAACACGTATCTGTATGTCAACATTCCCCAATCTCTGTAACATGTATCTGTATGTCAACATTCCCAAACTCTATAACATGTATCTGTATGTCAACATTCCCAAGCTCTGTAACATGTATATGTATGTCAACATTAATCAAACTATGTAACACGTATATGTATGTCAACATTTCCAAACCTCTGTAACATGTATCTGTTTGTCAACTTTTCCAAACTCTGTAACATGTATCTGTGTGTCAACATTCCCAAAGCTCTGTAACATTTATCTGTATGTCAACATTCCCAACGCTCTGTAACACGTATTTGTATGTCAACATTTCCCAAACTCTGTAACATGTATATGTATGTCAATATTTCCCAAGCTCTGTAACATGTATCTGTATGACAACAGTCCCCAACTTCTGTAACATGTATCTGTATGTTGATATTAATCAAACTATGTAACACGTATCTGTATGACAACATTTCCCAACCTCTGTAACATGTATCTGTATGTCAACATTTCCAAACTCTGTAACATGTATCTGCATGTCAACATTCCCCAAGCTCTGTAACACGTATCTGTATGTCAACATTCCCCAATCTCTGTAACATGTATCTGTATGTCAACATTCCCAAACTCTAAAGCATGTATCTGTATGTCAACATTCCCAAGCTCTGTAACATGTATCTGTATGTCAACATTAATCAAACTTTGTAACACGTATATGTATGTCAACATTTCCCAACCTCTGTAACATGTATCTGTTTGTCAACTTTTCCAAACTCTGTAACATGTATCTGTATGTCAACATTCCCAAAGTTCTGTAACATGTATATGTATGTAAACATTCCATAAGCTCTGTAACATGTATCTGTATGTCAACATTCCCAAACTCTGTAACATGTATCTGTATGTCAACATTACCCAAGCTCTGTAACATGTATATGTATGTCAACATTCCACAAGCTCTGCAACATGTATCTGTATGCCAACATTCCCAACCTCTGTAACATGTAGCTGTATGTCAACATTAATAAAACTCTGTAACGTGCATCTGTATGTCAACATTTCCCAAGCTCTGTAACATGTATCTGTATTTCAACATTCCCCATGCTCTGTAACATGTATCTGTATGTCAACATTTCCCACCTCTTTAACATGTATCTGTATGTCAACATTTCCCACCTCTGTAACAAGTATATGTATGTCAATATTACCCACCTCTGTAACATGTATATGTATGTCAACATTTCCCAGCTATGTAGTCCAAGTGACGTCACTATGGAGCTTTAACATGGGATATATTTATAACATAGGCAAATCAGTGACCAATTTCTGTGATATAATAAGCCAATCTTACTTAGACCGCAGGCTGAATGGATGCCACGTTAAGGAGTCTTATTAACCTTATGAAACATATCAATATTTTAAACTTACCATGATGAACTATAAATTAACAAAGTACAGCTGTGGCGGCAAGTCCCGTGCAGTCTTCTATAACCTAGATGATATAATGCTCGCAGTGACAATCTCCGGTAAACATCCGTTCTGTAACAGTGAGTGAAACTTAACCTTGACATGCATGAAGTGGAGCTAGACCGAGGCGAGCATCATCGTCTATCCAATACGGCTGTGAGCTTTTCACATACAGTTGCTTCTCGCTGCAGCTAGGCCTCTAATTCTATTCATAGCCGCATTCCATATGTAACTACTTTGGCATATGTGGACCAATGCTCTTCCACGGGGGTTCCCTGCCAAGTCGGTGCTGTTATGCAGCTGACATACTTTCCTGTTCATAGATGCAGGCAGTTAACCAGACATTGACAGAATTCAAAATTATGAACATTGAAAGAATTGTGTTACTGATATTCATATTTATAAACCAAATCCCCTTTTGTGAATCACTTTGTTGAAATTAATTTGCATATATACATTTTGTAAATGTACGGTAATACATTACCAATTGTCACCTTTGATCTCTTAACACTTTCACTGAAACTTATGAAAACGTTAAAGACGATGAACGAAGAATGTTATTCTAATTATTTGAAAACATGTTAAATGGACTGAAGTACTGGTAATGTTCTGAAGGTATTGATTAGTTTCATCATATTTAGTTCCAAAACATAGAAACATTCGCCAAAACACAACAGTGGTTTGATTTCATCTCTTTTCATTCTGCACGTGCATCAGGTTTCAGAGATGCACGTGCTTTAGCATTTTTCTTGTGTCTGGTTACCCAGACATTGTCTAGACATACAAACAAGCACTTGTAGCTTGATCTGGCTTCCTAAAAGTGCTATAGAAAAGCCTGTTCGTTTGGGTTCATAGAAAACAATTAGTTATAGTGTCCTTATCGGAAGGACAAATAGAACAATTAGTTATAGTGTCCTTATCGGAAGGACAAATAGACATCATATAGCTTTACATTATCAGTTCACATATAGCTCATTTCGTTAGTTCATATTAAGAGAATCACGTTTAGTTCCCTGCTTCATTAAGAGAATCACGTTTAGTTCCCTGCTTCATTAAGAGAATCACGTTTAGTTCCCTGCTTCATTAAGAGAATCACGTTTAGTTCCCTGCTTCATTAAGAGAATCACGTTTAGTTCCTTGAGTTTTTAGTTTACCAGTTTATTTCGCCAATACAAGCTTCCACTGCAAAACAGGTAATATTTTCATCATTAAATTAAATCACGTGTTCTTCTTTATAATCATGAGTCATATACGTCTGAGAACAGAGTGTAAGCTACACGTTATTAATTTTACACGTTTTACAATTTAAAGGGGCAGTAGCACGTTTTTTCGTATTTAATTTTTTTTATAGAGACTTTACAGTGACTTTATGCATACTTTATAGAGACTTTACGGGGACTTCATGTATACTTTATAGAGACTTTACAGTGACTTTTTGTATACTTTATAGAGACTCTAAAGGGACTCTATGTATACTTTATATAGACTTTACAGGGACTTTACGTATACTTTATAGAGACTTAACGGGGACTTTATGTATACTTTATAGATACATTACAGTGATTTTTTTTATACTCTATATAGACTTTACAGTGACTTTATGTATATTTTATATAGACTTTACAGTGACTTTATGTATACTTTATAGTTACTTTACAGGGACTTTATGTATACTTTATAGAGACTTTAAAGGGACTTTATGTATACTTTATATAGACTTTACAGGGACTTTATGTATACTTTTTAGAGATTTTACGGGGACTTTATGTATACTTTATAGATACTTTACGGGGACTTTATGTATACTTTATATAGACTTTACAGGGACTTTATGTATACTTTATAGAGACTTTACAGTGACCTTATGTATATTTTATATAGACTTTACAGGGACGTTATGTATACTTTATAAATATTTTACAGGGACTTTATGTATACTTTATAGAGGCTTTACAGTGACTTTATGCATACTTTATAGAGGCTTTACAGGGACTTTATGTATACTTTATAGAGACTTTACAGTGACTTTATGTATACTTTTTAGAGACTCTAAAGGGACTTTATGTATACTTTATATAGACTTTACAGGGACTTTTACGTATACTTTATAGAGACTTAACGGGGACTTTATGTATACTTTATAGATACATTACAGTGATTTTTTGTATACTCTATATAGACTTTACAGTGACTTTATGTATATTTTATATAGACTTTACAGTGACTTTATGTATACTTTATAGTTACTTTACAGGGACTTTATGTATACTTTATAGAGACTTTAAAGGGACTTTATGTATACTTTATATAGACTTTACAGGGACTTTATGTATACTTTTTAGAGATTTTACGGGGACTTTATGTATACTTTATAGATACTTTACGGGGACTTTATGTATACTTTATGTATACTTTATAGAGACTTTACAGTGACCTTATGTATATTTTATATAGACTTTACAGGGACGTTATGTATACTTTATAAATACTTTACATGGACTTTATGTATACTTTATAGAGACTTTACAGGGACCTTATGTATACTTAATAGAGGCTTTACAGGGACTTTATGTATACTTTATAGAGGCTTTACATGGACTTTATGTATACTTTATAGAGGCTTTACAGGGACTTTATGTAAACTCTATACAGACTTTACAGTGACTTTATGTATACTGTATATATACTTTACAGGGACTTTATGTATACTTTATATATACTTTACAGGGACTTTATGTATACTTTATAGAGATTTTACGGGGACTTTATGTATACTTTATAGAGACTTTACAGGGACTTTATGTATACTTTATAGATACTTTACGGGGACTTTATGTATACTTTATACAGACTTTACAGGGACTTTATGTATACTTTATAGAGACTTTACAGTGACCTGATGTATATTTTATATAGACTTTACAGGGACGTTATGTATACTTTATATATAATTTACAGGGACTTTATGTATACTTTATAGAGACTTTACAGGTTTTTTTATGTATACTTTATAGAGACTTTACAGGGACTTTATGTATACTTTATAGAAGCTTTACAGGGACTTTATGTATACTTTATAGAGGCTTTACAGGGACTTTATGTAAACTCTATACAGACTTTCCAGTGACTTTATGTATACTTTATATAGACTTTACAGTGACCTTATGTATATTTTATATAGACTTTACAGGGACTTTATGTATACTTTATATATATTTTACAGGTACTTTATGTATACCTTATAGAGACTTTAAAGGGACTTTATGTATACTTTATATAGACTCTACAGGGACTTTATGTATATTTTATAGAGATTTTACGGGGACTTTATGTATACTTTATAGATACTTTATGGGGACTTTATGTATACTTTATACAGACTTTACAGGGACTTTGTGTATACTTTATACAGACTTTACAGTGACCTTATGTATATTTATATAGACTTTACAGTGACTTTATGTATACTTTATAGAGGCTTTACAGGGACTATATGTAAACTCTATACAGACTTTACAGTGACTTTATGTATACTTTATAGAGGCTTTACAGGGACTTTATGTAAACTCTATACAGACTTTACAGTGACTTTATGTATACTTTATAGAGACTTTACAGGGACTTTATATAAACTCTAAAAAGACTTGGTAGAAACTTTATATATAATTTATAGATCTTTTATATGGACATTTTATAGAGATTATACAAACTTTATGTAGTCTCTGAATATACTTTTCAAAAGTTGACTTTATACAGTCATTGTATAGACTTTAATGACAGCTTGTTATAACTAGATTGTTTTATATGGACTTGGATGTAGCTTGGAGCTTGCCCATGCAAAGCCTTGAATACTAGCAACAGGACTTTGAACATTATTCTTTTATTGATTGGCAGCCAGTGTAGACCTTTTAATACTGGACTGACGTGATCATACTTCCGGGTACCAGTGATCATTCTAGCAGCACAGTGTTGTATCCGCTGAAGCCTGCCCAGTTGATTCTGTGCCATACAAAATGCTGTTGCAGTAGTCCAACTGGTTTGTGACGAAAGCCTGAACTAATGTTTTGACTGCATCTTCAGTCAGATATTTCTTGATTTGGCTTATGTTCCTGATGTGGTTGTACGATTTCTTGCATACTTTGCTGATATGGGTCTGGAAATTCATTTTATAATCAAATACAACCCCTAGGTTTCTTGCTGAATCACTTGGTACAACAGTGCAGTTGCCAATGCTCAGTTGGTGGTGTAAGACGACTGATGATCTTGCTGTTTTTGGAGTAGTAATGAGCAGTTATGTCTTCTCGTCGTTTATCTTCAGAAAATTAGTTTTCATCCAGTGCCTGATGTTGATGCAGTTTGTTATTGACTGGAATGTGTCTGATACAGTGGATGGCATTAGTGGTCTGAAAGCAATGTACAGCTTAGTGTCGTCAGCATATAAGTGAAACTTTAGATGGTGTTTCCTGGCGATTTCTCCTATTGGGGTTGTATAGATGGTGAACAAAATTGGGCCAAGAACAGATCCTTGTGGGACACCAAATGATAGCTTTCTCCGTGTTGACACATCTCGTTCGACGGTCACACATTGATGTCGTCCTGATTAGTAGGACGTTATCCAGAGAAGAGTACCACCAGATATACCGAAATCATCTCTGAGACGTTTCAGGAGTAGAACATGGTCGATGGTGTCAAAGGCAGCCGACAGATCCAATAGGACAAGGACTGCTGCACCCATGGAATCCACATGAAATAGTAAATCATTGTGTCCTCGCAGTAGCGCTGTTTCAGTACTGTGTCCACTCTTGTATGCTGACTGGAGTGGCTCGCCAAGGTTGTTGTCCGACATATGTTGTTTCAGGCGAGATGCCACAACTCTTTCATTACCTTTGACAGAAACGGGAGGATGGAAACGGGCCTGTAGTTTTTAACGAGTCCGGGTCAGATCCTGGTTTCTTGAGGAGAGGCATGATGAGAGCCTCTTTAAGTGATTCCGGCACAATATGGTTGGATAGAGAGTTGTTGACAATTGTTGTGATGAGAGGTACAACTGCCATTGAACAGTGTTTCAAGAGCCAAGATGGAACAGGGTCATGACGACATGATTTTGTCGGAGACTTAGTGAGAACTTTTGCAATTCCATCTTCAGTGGCGGCATGAAATTCTGTTAGGAGTACCGTGGACACATTTGTTGTTTGAATTAAACATTCTGTATCAGCTACCTCATGTTCTAAGCCAGAGCGAATATTGGAGATATTTTTGTGGAAGAAGTGACTGAAACTCTCTGCAAGGTCTTTGGGTGAGGAATGGGATGGGAGAGTGTTACTTTTCTTCTTGAAGAGAAGGGTATTTCCCACATTGAACACTTCCTTTTGTGTCCTTGACTGTCTTAGAGCTGATGTGAAGTGTTTTGACTTGGCTTCCTCTATCATTCTGTTCACAACATTGCACTGTTCAGAGTGAAGCTGCTTGCTGACGACAAGGTTGGTCCATCGCATCTTTCTCTCTAGTGATCTCCGTTTACTCTTAGCTTGACGAATGTCGTCATTATACCTTGCCGTTCGAGGATGGACTGTCACAGTGCATGACTTGGCAGGATCATGCTTTTCCAGGACTTCCGTAATCGTCTTATTGCTTGGCGGGCGCACACGACCCCCAAGTTATAGTCGGTTGATTTCGACGCTATATAACAGTTGGAATTTTCTGAACAACTTTCAGCCAATGACATACGTTGTCTTTGTATCTTTGCAATTTGAATGACCAATGAACAAAGCTGTAGCAATTTATGACCCACGTGACACTGTGGGTTATCCGAAATAATTGGCACAAACAAATATGGAATTTGATTTTTCTGTATTTCTCATTTCAACAAGATTTCTCATTATTTTGCCATTTAGAAACTTTAATAAACTTGTTTACCTGAATTTGAAACAATATTACGCAGATGAAACCCTTTTGTACCAATTCAGTACATGATTTTGCATTCCAGAATCGGAAACCACAATCCATTTTGATAATAACTGACCTACTTTTTCTAGAGTCTCGAGTTGTTTCCTAGACTTGTCTAGGGGGCATGTTCAATAATCTCATTTAAAATGTGTATATATTTTGGTCAAGTTTTCGTGTAAAACATCTCAATCGCATCAACATTGTCGAAAGGGTCGATGAGCAAAGGATTATTTATTTGGATTATTTATATATGCCGTAGTACATTGAAACAACCTTCAGCATTCACAAAATGTATCATGTTCCTAATACATTCATTACTGTGTACAAAACGTAATAAGCAATAGGATAGATTGGCTGTTACATACCGTGTGTTTTGTTTTCTACTCCTCTCTACAAACATATCATCGATGTACAGCTCTCTACTTCCGGTGTACGATGATACACAGTGGACTTGGTCGATTTGCTGAATACCATTTAGACGGATCTTCTTGCATTCTTTATTGTCGGCCTTCTCAATCCTTTTATCATCCTCAGAATTATCCACCAATTACCATTCCCTAGTTTCTCAATTGCCTCCGTCACTAACACCTCTGCGTCCTCCAAGGTGTCTGCACTCTCAGATCTCACTAAACAGTCCAAAACTTCGGAGTCGAAGTTAAACTGTATTTTGTTGCCCTCTTTCTTCCATGTGTACTCTGTATTCGCTTTCAAGTCTCGGATGTTTTTTGCAGTTTGAGTGATTTCATTTCTTAACTTAGAAATCTTGTCATCCATCAGACTTTGTAAATGTTTCTGGTTTACATCGAGCTTATTCATAATTGTGTCAACTTTTGCCGCCAAATCAGGATTCGTGATTGCAAACTCAAAAAGATAGGTGTATGGCACTGCACTCACAGCCGAGAGAATCGAGCAATTGTACCACTCACCCTTATATACCCTGCTAGTACCACTAGCGCCCCTACAATTATCTGCCCTTTGATGCTTTGCTAGGGGAAATTAATTTTCCTCTAATTCGTTCCATAAACGAGGAAAACATCATTTCCCGAATAACCTTAACAGCAGTGTTTGTCGACCTTTTAGTATTCTTAGAGTCAATATTTTCCAGAATGTTTTTCCTCTGTGATGTCAGTGAAACGCTGGTTTCTATTTTCGGATGCTGGCGCCATCGCTGAACAGCAGATCTTGTGACTCAACACTAAACTAAGAGAGTTGATAAAGATGAAGCTATAACATGTAGCTCTCAATACAAGTGGGTTCAATTGAGCATAACATTTTGATTTTAAGGTATTTCATTTATGTATGGTGCTTGGAATTTGGCACGTTTGAAAACTGATATGATAAAGACCAACAGTATTACATTGGAATTTAATAAAAGTTATTTCACGGCGTCCACTTTAAATTGCACCATTGCCTAGCCCTTACATTTAGGATGAGGATAGAAATAATAATTTTGTTACTCAACCGTGGTTAGATCACTCATTAGATAACAATCAGTTGGTTACACACATGTGTGATATCACCGTGTGCTGTTGTAACGTCATAATGTGTAATTGTAAAGTCATAATCTTTTTTTGTTGACGTCACAATGTTAGTCGCGCGACTGCAATAGTGGGTGACCTATTTGCAAGAAAGCGTCACTAAAAACGATTTTCTTGCAATTCAGCGCTATTAACATCATTGAGTAATAAATAAAATACTAAACTCGGTCCCGTTTGATAACACGTTAATGAAACTCGTGAATGTCATTGGTATTAAACTCGTTTCCGCTCGTTAAGATACCAAAACATTCACTTGTTTAATAAACAGGTTATCAAACGGGACATCGTTTAGTATTCATATTTATATATCCATCAGTTATCATATTCTCAGGAGTTGAGCTTTCTAGTATGATCATAGTCATTAAGAATTATTGTTCCACTTTAAATTGAAACTCTACAATGTCCTTTTTTTAGAAAGTAAGGTATTGAAATTTACAAACCCGTTTGCAGATCATATTCCCCAAATTAGAGCGTTCTATTAATGCTGTTTCTTGAGAAAAAGTCGTTGAAATATGTCCCTGCCATGCCAATATTTGGTGGGAGTCAGGACCAAATGAACAAGTTCAATTCTCTATGTAATAAAACTGCTATTCTGAAAATTTCAGCTTCCTTATCAATTAGATTCGGAGAAGAAGGCCAAGCCATGTTCAAACAAATGTTGACTTAAATTTCTCCGTAAACAAGATAACGAAACAAAATGTTGTGTATCTATAATGTATTTACAAAAGTACAAACAAGAAGAAAATAAAAACATTGATGACTTGATATTACAAGTTTTTAAATGTTTACATTTGCTGAGTGAAATTTGAACAGATCATTTCAGGAACAAAATACAAAGGCTTGCAAAAAACTGAAAGACAAAAGACTAAAACGAAATGAATGATTTAATACATGAAAAACCTCTGAATCATCAATATGCCATATGAGGCAACTAACTAGTGTTTATTCTATTGTTAACCAAATTGAATACATTAAGCAAAACTAGTTAGAACATCGTGTTATTAATGCAGGTAAGTATATAACAGATGCCATAGATGTCGTGCAATAAGAGTGCCATGTGACAAGCGTGGGGCATGAGCCTTTTTGGTGGTAGTGTGTAGACAATAAGGAAAACTCGGCAGAGGGACAGACAAGAATACGTAATGCAACCTACAGCCACGCAGTAGACCAGGTAGGAGAGGAAACAGAAGAAAACCCATCACTGATACAACAAGAAGAAACAAGTATTCAATGATGTCCAGAGAAATGATATTACATGCAGTGCCAGAGAATATTGGTACTTCAGAATATGGACTCATACTCAAAGACGAAAGAGAGCTTATTCTTATTCTGCTTCAATGAGAAACAAGAGCGATCAATATAGATGGCTTATCTCCCCCGACCCCACATACGTTGAATGATCACTTGAGTAGTATATGATTGAAACGATTGTGTGAATATGTTGTATGAATGCAGACAATTAACAATTGCTAATACTCATGATAAGACTATGATAAACAAGAACCATTATCAGATGACATATCTAGGGAGCCTTTTCTAAGAAGTAAATGGTTATGTTTAAACTATGGGACGTACATCTAATTGAACACTAGCAAAGATTGTGTTGAATTCTCAGCAAGTAATCATAACATTTTCAAGCATCATTATCTATAGCCGTTTAACTTTGACATGTTAGTGACTCATGTAACTGGAAGTAAAACAATGGCAAAATTTAAAGGATTTTTTAAAGCTTTGCCTTACAGATATCAAGTTCTGTACAGCTATAAGTGATAATTGTGATGAATAGTAGAGCATGCAGGTTTCCTTAAGCTAGGCATAATGGTTTTCGAGCACTGCTCCGTAAAGGATATGAGACGAACAGACAAACAGACAAACAGACGGAGCCAACTACTGAATCCCCAACATTAAATGAGAGGAAAATAAAAGGGCAGTAGTGAGCACAGTAAAGGAAGTCGTCTAAGAGCATGAATTACCGGAACATTTGATTGGTGATAATGGTGGTCCCTGCAGCTCTCACCAGTTCGTAGGGATTCATACACACTACAAGTAACCAACTTACCCACAATTAAATGGCTTCAGGCTTCAAGTCTCAAAAAGCGAATTGAAGACGGCGGCCTGAAGTTAGCAGCAGCTTCGTTTTTAGTTCTTCGTTCTTCGAAGAAAGAAGAACTAGACAGAAGAGCAATGTTTAGTTCTTCGTTCTTCGAAGGACAAAGAACAAAACAATACACAATTTTAGATCTTCGTTCTTCGAAGAACGAAGATCTAGAATATATGGACAAGTTTAGTTGTTCGTTCTTCTTTATTTCTTTGTTATTTCTAGTCCATACTGTCTAGTTATTCGTTCTTCGAAGAACGAACAACTAAAATGTCCCCGTTTCTAGTTCTTCGTTTTTCGAATATGAAGAACAAATCAGGAATTTATTACCCACAGTTTATTAACTGACTGAAGTTGCAAAATCCCCTGATTGTCCGACCACCTTATACTAGTATAGGCAAAATAATGTAAGTGTATTATAACACAGACTAAAGAACGAAGAACGAAGAACTAAAATCGTCCATACTGTCTAGATATTCGTTCTTCGAAGAACGAACAACTAAAATGTCCCCGTTTCTAGTTCTTCCTTCTTCGTATATGAAGAACAAATCAGGAATTTATTACCCACAGTTTATTAACTGACTGAAGTTGCAATATCCCCTGATTGTCCGACCACCTTACACTAGTATAGGTAAAGTAGAGTAAGTGTATTATAACAAAGACTGAAGAACGAAGAACTAAAATATTCCATACTGTCTAGTTCTTCGTTCTTCGAAGAACGAACAACTAAAACATCCAAGTTTTCTAGTTCTTTGTTCTTCGAATATGAAGAACAAAGCAGGAATATATCAGCCAAAGTTTATTAACTGACTGAAGTTATCATATCCACTGATTGTCCGACCACCTTACATTACCCTTCATGTCACACCGGTGTAGGTTAAATAAATTGATTGTGTTATAACTACATTGTAAGATGTTCCAGTTTTCTAGTGCTTCGAGAAACGAAGAACTAAAACAATATTTCTCTTTTGTTGTTGGTTATTTGAACATCGAAAAATTAAACATTACTGTTGATTCCGTCTGTGACCTGAAAGACTTTTTATTGTATAGTGTTGTATGTTTATTACAGAGATAATATAACGGACTCGTGAAAAGGTTCTGGCAGCTCTATCCCATGATCGGCGGACACTCATCCAATCGGTTGTAGGCAAAGTGAAGTAATTGAATTACAAAGAAATAACGAAGAACGAAGAACTAAACTTGTCTATATATTCTAGATCTTCGTTCTTCAAAGAACAAAGATCTGAAATTGTGTATTCTGTTTAGTTCTTCGTTCTTTGAAGAACGAAGAACTAAACATTTCTCTTCTGTATAGTTCTTCGTTCTTCGAAGAACGAAGAACTAAAAACGAAGCTGCTGCTAACTTCCGGCCGCCTACGAATTTAAAAAAATTCAGGTGAGGCTATCTAAAGAAAAGAAAAAAGCCAAACAGAATGAAAAGTAACTGCTAGCCTTATGTCATTTCGTTTTGTTGTGCACATACTTTGTTGTTATTTCTATTATCCTGTCTGCTATTTGTATATTATGTTTGTACTTGTGAAATGAAGTCTTAACAAAAGCAAACTTTACAAAATCAACTTGTTTTGCATAGATATTGTCTGTTTATATTTATATTATTATTATAATATTTAAAACAAATTATTTCACATAAACGGCAACAGCTGTTCCAATATTATGAATTTAATAAATCAATTAGGATTAATCTCATTTATACACTTTGAATTATTTAACAGCACTGATGTTGCTTCACCATGAATATCCTGTTTTTATGTATATTTATTTCATTTGTTCTCACAATTTAAAAATCCCAACGTAACGGTGATGCACTAATATCATGAAGCTATATCCTGGTCTGTGTGATATGTTCCATCTTATTTTTGTTCATGTTCTTCTTAATATATGAATTTATGGTTAAATGAGATGAATGATTATTGTTGTTTGTTATTGACAAACGCTTTTTTGTATGCCCAAAGATAGGTGCAAATAAACCATTGTCTGTCTGTTTGAGGGACAATGAATGCTTAATTAGCATTTATTTAGAAACAACTTTAAGCCACTCAGGCTAGTAATTAGCTGATATACCAGTTGTGCGTTGACGAGCTTGACAGGTGTGAATTTTGTTGTATAAACATGCAAACGACCTAGCGGCAGGCTAATAAACACTAAGTCTGTCTGGGTATGTGCTTCGCGCATCTGGTTGGGCATTTAAAGTTAGCCAATAAGAATTGTGGCAAAACCTAACAACCAATAAAATACATAAGCATGACGTATTCATACATATTTGGACACGCCTTTACCAGTTACCCCCTCAGTTAACAGACCACGCCATCATCATTAGCAGTTACTGTCAAACAAATAACGTAACACTGATGTTAACTCTGTGTTTTTCTACATCTGTTGTAACCCAAACGCATACGTTTCGATTTGGAATTTACTGTTTCAAGTTGTGTTCTTTTGGTTATCTGGATATTTACAATTTTCCTCCGGATATGTTCGTTAACAAGCTTAGTCTTCAATAATGCTATATCGCCATTGTCACATTTATATATATATATATATATATATGAGATTTTAAAAATGTGAAACCTCTTAACACACTTTCACACATTCTACTAATTACATGTATATATACAATGATGAGACATTTTATACTACAGTCCATTAATTGACATTTATACTTGAGTAACGACTAACCACGATCATAATTGACACTAACTGAACACAGAATTAAAATCCGAAATAAGTAATCAGTGCCTATAATCCAATGCATACCACAGAGGATAGAAAATATCGTTTTTGCTATTAAATACATAATTCTCATAGTGCCTCTCTGCTGATCATGTTTACATTTGTTCTGCTTAAATAATCAAGTGAATATAGTTTTATTTATTTGAATGCATATATAGCTATTAAAACTTGTACTGTTTATTAGCCTGTCGCCAGGTCGCTTGCATGTTTATACAACTAAATTCACAACTGATCTCTCATCTAATTACTAGCCTGAGTGGCTTAAAGCTTTGTCTAAATGAATGCATTGTCCCTCAAACAGACAGACAATGGTTTTGTTGCCCCTATCACACGGACATTTTCATCTGATAAGAACCAAGACATAAACAAAGTTTGTCTAGCGTAGTTCAATCTGATATAATTAAGCTAACAGAAAACACATATATAAACAAACCAACAAATTTATTTGTATTTCATTTGTAATAAATTATGATATATACTATTATATAGTTGATAATACTGGGGTATACTGGCGTATATTGGGGTATACTGGGGTATACTAGCGTATACTGGGGTATACTGAAGTTTCCTATGCTTAGATAATTTCTCGTATACTGATCAGTATACGCTAGGAAATTAGGGTGGTTGACAAACCAGTATACGCCAGGAAATTAGGGTGGTTGACAAGACGTATATTGGTCAGTATACTAGCACTTTTCTTGCGGTGGATGTTTTAGGCGTCAAAAGATAAATATGCCCAGCAGGACCCCCAATAGAAGTAGCCAGGCTGGTAGGGCGAGGGCAATACTCATTGAAGATATTGCGGGCACGTCTGGAGTTGTGACGTCTGCAACCATCTCATCTACTGTACCACGAGTGATCGCGTCTGGAGTTGTGACGTCTAAAAAAATAATTTTAAGTGAAATTAGTATTCGGATTTGGCTTGGAAAATCAATCAAGAGTATTCATGAAAGTAACGTTACAACATTTCATTCACATATATTCACACAAATTGCAGATTTATATATTTATTGCAAGTTCAGTAAAAAATTACAAAAAAACATAAGATTTCAGAACTGATTTTCGAGCTCGATCATCAGGAATTCTAGTTCCCCAAATTTCAATTTCTAGAAGTTATAATTTTGAAAATAGAGAAAATAAATAGATGAAAAAATAGAGCCATGGGCTCTGTAGCTCATCATGATTTGATTTATTATCTAAAGTTGAAATCTAAGTTATCTCAAGTAATACATTGTTAACAAACACAAAATAGGCCTTTAGATCATGACCCCTGTGACCCATATTTGGAGTCACATTGTCACCAATCCTACAATTAAGAATCACCTTTGACCAAAGAGTCTCTACACAACTTTTCAGCTCTATAGACCTTTTGGAACTGGAGAAGAAGATGAAAATAGGTTTTTAAGGATGTGACCCCTGTGACCCCATTTAGGGTCATGGGGTCACAAACTCTACAATTTAGAATCCCCATTGGCCAAGGAGTCTGTACACAACTTTTCAGCTCTCTAGACCTTTTGGAACTGGAGAAGACGATGAAATAAAGCTTTTAAGGATGTGACCCCTTATTTTTAATTGCATAAATAACAAGTAATTGTCACAAACGTGACCATGTCTCCCGCCGCAATTAAGAAATGAGCTAAAAGAAAGGACACACAGCTTGTATCGAGTAGTGACATTTACATGTTTGATTCAATTATTGTTATATCGGGCAAAATTTTTTAAATGGTCAAAATCTTGTAGTGACCTTGAAAACCGGGTCGAGGTCACCCAAATCAACTGGTGTCTGTGTATTCCCCAAATGAAGACAGGTACCAAATTTGAAGACTCTAGGTACAGCAGTTCATGAGATATCGTGCTAACAACATTTGACAATCAGTCTTGTAGTGACCTTGAAAATAATTTCAAGGTCAACCAAATCGACTGGTATCTGGATATTACCAAAATGAAGACTGATACTAAATTCAAAACCAATAGTTCTAGCGGTTCATGTGGAATCGCACTAACAACATTTTTAAAACTGGTCAAAGTCTCGCCGTGACCTTGAAAATGAAGTCAAGGTCACAGAAAACTATTCAGGTCTACCTATTCCCCAGATGAAGACTGGTACCAAGTTTTAATATTCTAGATTGAGCGGTTCATTAGATATCGCGCTAACAACATTTTCAAAACTGGTCAAAGGCTCGCCGTGACCTTGAAAATGAAGTCAAGGTCACAGAAAACTTTTCAGGTCTGCGTATTCCCCAGATGAAGACTGGTACCAAGTTTTAAGATTCTAGATTGAGCGGTTCATTAGATATCGCGCTAACAACAGTTTCAAAACTGGTCTGAGTCTCGCCGTGACCTTGAAAATGAGATCAAGATCACCAAAAATGTTCAGGTCTGCGTATTCTCCAGATGAAGATTGGCACGAAGTTTGAAGATTCTAGGTTGAGCAGTTCATTAGATATCGCGCTAACAACTTTTTCAACACTGGTCAAAGTCTCGCTGTGACCTTGGAAATGAGATCAAGGTCACCAAAAACTTTTCAGGTCTGCGTATACATCAGATGAAGATTGGTTCCAAGTTTGAAGATTCTAGGTTGAGCAGTTCATTAGATATCGCGCTAACAAAAAGCGGGACGGACGTACGAACGGACGGACGTACGGAGCTGAATACTATGTCCCCCGCTCCGCGCTCTTCGGCGGCGGGGGACAATTACATAACAAATAAACACTAATTATTAAGGAGTGAGACTAATTCAAAAGTTAAGAGATATGTTATTATTCCATGTACTTTGATTTAAAATTACTTTAAATTGTTTTCAATTATTTTCAATTTTTTTCTTATTTATTTATTACGTGTCTAGCTTATTAGGTGTGAATAAAAGCATCAACAAAAGTATAGTTTAATTTTTTTCTTACAAAATAATGAGTCCTAGGTCAGTTATGTTTTCCGCCCCACCGTACAGTGCATCTAAACGCAACACTTTTATTTATTTAAGCTGTTGCCTTGTTAGGGGTCACATTCCAGACGTTATAAATGGTGTAATTTACCGAGTATTGACTGCTACCGAAAACTACCATTTTGATGATAGTCGACTATCGTGACGATAATATAAAAGGCAAAACTTACTTCTGATCGAAAACCGGACAATGCAACACGATTGACTCATGACACTTTTTAAACGACCGTGCATGTGTGTAGTTTCGGTTTCTGTACACCTATAATGTTGCTTAATTTCAATTTGAAACTACTAATTATAATACATTTGACAATTATGGATGAATATGCATGTTGAGTGTACAGTGATTTGTACAGTAAACGTTTGCGTACATTTCTATCTAGTTTTGGCGTCTTTTTAAAATTTTAAACGTTTTTGAAAAAGTAAAAATTATATGTTCATAATACATAAATATATATCATGCCCAAGTGCACATTTTAATCTAATTTGGATTTGAATGTTTTAATGTTTTAATATTTTAATTTAATGTTTTGATATTTATTGACTACATTTTACATTTTCCTGCTCTCTTTCAGTTCTGTGAACCTATTTGAAAACAAGATTACGAGGAACGAAGACCCGTCAGTGCTCTCTTTGACCCTAGATCATATTTTATGTTTGACTGTGTTGAAAATTTGCTGTACTGTCCCATGTCCTTCTGTGTAAAGAATGTGTCATGTCTTGACTTGCATATATGATTTACAAAACTGTATATTTTAGTTCAAATTTGAATGTTTGTATGTATATCAATCTTCCTTGTATCGCTGTCTGCGGCCTGAGTGTAAATAAAGTTCAGTTTAATTCAGATACTGTCATTCAGTGCAGGCCATGATGTAAACAAACCGTTTTGGAGTGATTTTATTATTTTGACACTCTAATGTGTTCAATTACAATGTTGCAAACATCATCATATATGCTTTATCAAAGTGGTGTAAAATATCTGATAACTATTTCATAAATAATTATTTGAGCTAAAATTGAGTTTCACAAGACTATCAAAGGAGTTTATAAGTCAGTAATTAGTTTCATCATTATCATGTGTTCAAATCACCATAGTGACAGACTGGAACCTGCACCACTGATATTCACCATCATTGACAATTTACGATCATTTTCAAAGGAAGCAACAATCTCACATCTTCTATGTTCACTGTGTAAATGAAACAAATGATGGATTCATGGACTGAGAGGCCTACAACGACTCAAGTTTCGTCTGAAGTATTTTATTTTCCTGCACGTTTATTTCACTTGAAACCTTTTCCATATGCTCAAAAACAATATAAAGCTGTACAGAAACAAAGATCGAAGTTATGTTCTTTCTACAACATATTATATGACCTCAGATAATATTTTTCAGGTAAACTCTGTGCTAATAGGACAGCAAGAATTATATAATTTTACCAGTAATCCTCAGGAAGACTATTGCCCTCAACATGTGCGCTGCGCTCATGTTATACATACAGAAGAGATTTATGTTACAACACCCAGTAAGACTATTTTTGATTGGATTAAAACAAATATAGTTATAATAATGTGTTGCAAATTCTCCCATCTAAAGTTTTTGTTTTAGAAACCATCAATTTGGGGAATATGAACAGAGGTTACATGGGAAGATATCACTTGAGTAAACTGCATTACTTCCATCAAACAGTGACAGAAAAAGGATTAGGTGAAAATGATGGAAGTGAAAGTCCATAGTGAAAGACAGTAGAGTGTTGCAATTAAATTTACCTACCAAGAGTTTTACTTGCAAGGACGACCAAACCTGTAGGATAAGCGAATTCTGGGGTTGACTGTATCTCCTCCTCATTGCTCCCATTCATCAACATGCGGTGCACCCTGGAATGATAACAGGTAATGAGGATGTTAAGTACCGTTTTGTTACACAAGTTTGTTTTACCCTGGGATGACAACATATAACCCGATATTTAATGATAAAATTCAATAGAAAGCAAAATTGTTTTTGAAAATGAAGTTGTTCTTATTTACTTGAACAACTTTGATGTACAGATAGTTGCTTGACCACTCTACATTTGTTATCTG
Organism: Gibbula magus; assembly: GCA_936450465.1. Taxonomy (NCBI): domain Eukaryota; kingdom Metazoa; phylum Mollusca; class Gastropoda; order Trochida; family Trochidae; genus Gibbula; species Gibbula magus. The sequence goes on from OW388298.1 coordinate 70,036,600, forward strand.
AATAACATGTGTATGTTCTTATTCATCAGCTCAGTACAGTTTTAAGGGAAAATCTCTCGAAGTATGTTTACATTTTAAAAACATCAAATATGGTTACTAGGGGCAGTCGCACGTTTTTCAGTGAAATCAGTCAATGAAATGTATTTGAAAAATAGTAAAACACCCTTCCCTCAAGTTAAAACATCAGTGTACATGGTTACATAAAACCATGGGAATCATTTTTGTTTAGTCCGAAATGATTGTGTTGTCGCATGATGAATCATTACTAACTAAAACTTCAGATTCCCTTTTGTACGATGCTTTCATTTTCTCAATTCCGAAGCTTTGAAAAAACATTGTTATGTACATAAAGCTCCAAGAATGCCAAAATATAGATATAGTAGAGGAAGTAGGCGTGCAATACGAAATTTATGGTGCAGTGCGATAAGGTAAATCAACATGGAAACGAATAAATGAGTATATAATAAAAGGCGATCTTCTGACATGGGCAATGCCATTAAATTACACGGGTCATAAGTTGGTATATTCCGAGGTTTAAATGTACGGCAGCAAGTTTAGCATTCTGGGCCCATATGTTTTAAGCTGCCCTAATGCTAAACAGTTCTGTGATATTTACAACGATTTTAACACTAAACATAACCTGGCTAATCTAGCTCCTGTGTATTGGTCGCCAACAACATCACCAACTTAATACGTCAGTCACATTAGACAACTTACATTATAATGGTGTTGGGAACAGTGTGATGTCAAAGCTTACATTTATAAAAAGACAAACTCCCCAAGTGTCCTCTGATATCACATATATCAACATGGCTCCGATAAGGTGTTTGATATATTCAGAAGGCGAGGTTTATTTCAAAATCAATTGTTTTTATAAGTTTCAATGAACAATTATATAGATATTATTTTCTGAACACAGCACTGGTAATTTCAACTGCGGTGATGTATGATTTCAAATAATGACAAGACAGTTAAAATATGACTATATTATTGGCAGATCAAGACCCAAACTTAATGTTTAATGAATAATATCTACTCTGTTGGGCCTACATATACTATGGGTCCACTCTAACGCTTGCTGTAATCACTTCCTGATGATACCATTGAAACAAGTTGGAATGAAAATGGCTCTTTATCTTGTTTTACTTTTGAATATTTGTTACTGTATACTTGTAAAACTGGTATGTGCACATGTGCAAATATCGAACATATTTACTTACCTTTTTCAACCATATTAGGCCGCAACAAATTTTACAAACTAAGTAAATAAATGAAAAAGTGATCGTAGCTCACTGATACCCATGCCTCTTGATATGCAGTCTCTTTATATTCTACCTATTTCTGTGTCTTGAGAAAATTCTGATTGATTAAAATAATTTGTATATGATTTAATACATCTTCATCAGATTACTGAATTTATTGTGAATTTGTGTCCAGTCTAATGCAGATGCACTCTTCAGCAGAAAAGTGAGGATTTCAAGAAAAATATAAGGTAAGAGTTTGAAATGAACGAAAATCACAAAATCCCTCGCAATTCACTGCGACTTTCCTAGTATCTGCAGAAACAAATTTATTATGGTATAAAAATTTTGCAAAACCTGAAAAATTTGGATTTGAGGAGTTTGAAAGGAATCGAAGAAATGTACAAAACATGTCTTCTGACGGCAAAATGGACAGAAGTGTTTGTGTTACTATCTATCCCGACCCTTGGTCATGTGATATAAAATTGCCTTAGGTATTTTCCACAAATGAGTAGAAAGCAACCTTTCGGGTAAATTTGAACAAGTTTTAAGGTAATTTAGACATTCGGTCACATACACATTCAATTTTCATGCCAGTTTTAGGAAATAAATTATTACTAATCGTTCTTACTTCCTGTCATTGATATTTGAAGAGGCAATAATGTCGGAAACATATTTCAATATAGACTAAGACACATATTTAATATTTTATTTAATACCGAAGTTAATCTTCCTTCAAACTGGAATAAGTAACCAACCACAGAAAGCAACGTCACAGAAGAAATGTGACGTCAAAGTATTATTTTTCTCGTAAATGTTTTTTATACAGATATCCTCCTTGTAGGAGTACATACCGGTCTCCCCTTGCTGTGAAGTACAAAGCGTTTCCAAGGAGAACGATGCCAAGCAGGCCCTCGTTGTCTTGATGATAGAGGACTCTTCTATTCGTTCCGTCCAGGAAGACTGAGCTGATCCTGCCAGACCAGAACTCGCTCCAGTACAGTATATCACCTAGACAACAGATACAAGACAAACAGTTGTCATTCAGACAGGAAATTAAGATACAGTTGATTTAAAATTATGTTATGAAGACAAAGATAACTTATTCGTATCTGGAACATTGGAGGTCACTACACTGCCATTCATGTTGGATTCTATTCGGCCTACTCCTACTGTGAATGTCAGTATGTAGTTTACATTATGTATGTGCTTCTATTTCTCAAACTGGGTAATGTGTAATGTCTCTGTTGAAAATTTTAAAATTTTATCGCTAAGATCTATATTTTAAAAACATTTTTTTATTCGAAGATTCCTACATGTTAGGCCGTATCCTGAAACATTTAGATTATCTCAATTTGACAGACACTGGTTTTATTTAGTAAGTTGTCAAATGATCCTCTTTCAATCAATGAAAATTAAGCGACTGTAATGATGGGTAGTGACATTGTGAAGTTCATCTGTCCAAATACATGAGTTAAAGGTTAAGTACAACCTGGTCATTATTTGACGAAAGATGAAAGGAGGCCCATTTTTGTCAAATTTAAATACATTAATTAATCAATGATAACATGGTTTCAATACCCATAAAGGTTAACATGTCTAAACATTACATTTGACACGAAAACAATTCCATAAGAGTATTGTCTCGTGTTCAAGCATGTGGCGTGATGATGGCACAATAGCATTATAAAACTGTTTTTAGCATTATCTACTTTTGTATAGAATATAACTAAGAAACTCACTTCTTTCATCCACCGCCAGTCCGTTAGCACCGTTAGCTGTTAAACTCACTATCCTCTTGATATCAGATCCGTCGAAGTTAGAGGAGCTGATCTTGTATCCTGTTTTATCGTCGCTCCAAATAATAATCCTGGGAGAAAATCAACAGGTATCATTTGAAATGACATTTTGAACAGTTGATGACAATTTTACAGGCGCTTCCAGCTGATATTTTTTAAAAGCAACATATGTATCATTAGTTTTCACATGATCATGTGATGTCGTGTGGTAATCATATCATAAAATACGTGAGGAGTTACTTACAATAATACAATAAACATATTATATCGGTGTCCAGATAAGGACAGTTTTATCAACATTATTACAGTGTAAATAAGTATATATATAGACACACAATACTCGCAATAGATTTGCCATTCAAAAAGACTGTATCTTCGAAGACAAAATACATGTATTCTGACAATTTAAATCTTTATTTTGAGTTGTTGCTATGGAACCGATGCTACTGAATCTGGCCTGACTGTAGAGGTAGTTGGTATTCGTTAAATGACGGAGTCTTGGGGAAAGATATTTCACATGTACCACTTCTAAAAATACTGTGTTTATTTATTGCATCATATATAAATATGTATTAGTTTCAGCTTGATATTTGTAAAATTACAGCCTCAGTCAATCAGCTTGCTAACATTCAGACATCCTCAAACTATTGATAACAAATATATATGATTTAAACACTTGTGTGCACATATGTAATAATGCTGCATTGAGTTAAAAGGGTATGATGATTTGATTTTTTTCACAATCTGATGTAAGCTCCTAGACAAGTTTTCATATAGCTTAAATTATCGACAAGATGTATCAATTGGTACAACCAAATCTTTTTAATTTTCAACACAGTCCTCCATGTTTATGCACTTGTATACTAGTTATGGTAGGATGTAATGTACCAAAAATTCAAATAGCGCTGCTCACTTCATTATCATGAACACAATTTCACAATGAACAATCAACATATACGCTTATACTTACCAATAGATACTACTCAAATTGACAGTCATGTTCACAAATTCACAATTAACAATGAACATATAAGATTATACTTACTATTAGATACTACTCAAATTGACAGTACAGTGCATCTATATAATTTAGTTGACTATTGCTGTTTTAGTGTAAGGTTTAATATTTGTACCTTTGTACTTTGATAAATCGGTTAATATGTTAGACAATTAAAACCGGAATTAGACGATCTTTTTGACACATAAAATGTTCATAGGTTAGACACTTTACACTTAATTTAGAAAATTGAACAAGGAATTGTTTATTAATCATATTTGTGTTTCGTTTTATTAGCTTATTTGTGCATACATTATGATAAGTGAACAAGAGAATATAAGAAATATTTTGAATATAGATGATAAAACTGTTACAACTAACCTTAAAACTATTATTGCGATACCTGGATTAACAAAGTGAAATCAGTGTAACACTGGTGATGTTAAAGAGCTTTTAAGTTATGTTAGTGTTTCCAATACAAACATTTTTGGTGGCAAATAGGATACATTAAGAGTCATTTTGTTAATAGTATCTTGGATTTCTCTCATTGAAACTACAGAAAACCATGCTGAAAATACGGAAAACCTCGACAATGAAACATCACATCTACCCTTCGATTAAGGCTGCAACTAAGTGTGCTGTCATCTGACGGATTGATAGAGAATAAATGCAAATAAAGAGTGGAAATACATTAAAACAACGTTCCAGCAACTAGGGCCCCGTAAGAAACTCTTTTTGGACCGGCGAGATTTACCCACTTCCGGCACGTTTCTCAATGGTGTTCACCGTGTTAAACTAGTGACTGAATGGGTCTGTGACCGGTCCAAATTCACTTAGAAATCATATAAACAGGGTTGTAGGGACAGCGAGATGCAATTTCCATTGACTCCGACTATTGAAACCATTATGAAAGTTAAATTTTACACGTTAGACCTTTTTGTCGTCCATGCAGTGTGCCCACGTTTTTTTGTAAACAAACAATTAATTATAAAAAATAATGTTTTAGACCTTAAAATTTTATTTTGCAAATTAATCGTCAGTAATATTTTTCCAGAAGATATTTATCATAGTGCTTGTAAGGTAGATCTACCTGATTTTTTTTCTAAATACATGTTATTTTAGTGCAGTTTTCAGTGCTGGTTGCTTTGTACCACTTGAAAATACCCAGAATTGTAGAGAAATGAGTATTTCGAGTATTATAATGCTCAAAATAAATTTACAGAATATTTGAGAATATGCAAATGCAAATGCATATGCACCACTTCTTATTCTAGCCCATTGTTCATATTTCATGTTGGAGTACCATTTATATCAATGTCTGTACTGGTGTAGTCTAGTTTTAATCTGTTTAAAATCAAACCTGTAAGGTATAATCTGGTGGAATGGATATTTGTTTGAAAATAAATAAAACTGCCAACAGGTAAGTATGCTAATTAAAAGTGATAATTTACAAAGGGTCTTAATTTTCAGTGTTGCTGAATGTTCATTCATTCATAATCATTTTTTCATGGTTATTTTAAGCAAAATATTGTTTTCAAGAAATTAAGAAGGGAGAAAATTAAGAGTCCATTGGATTTTTTGTAAATCTAATCTGCAAATAGAATTTTTTCAAATCATATAAAATTAAGGCCTATATCAAAAGAAAGTTTATCACATATAACTATCCAATCTAGATTGCATCATGCTTATTTGTAAAGCTAGTATAAGTGTACTAGTATAACAGTTACTGACATAACATTCTCTAAACTGCAAACACTTAAATTAGAATGATGGGTGAGTCCATTTTGTGAAGAAATATTAGAATTCTACAATTTTCATCCACAATTTATAAACTTAATTGTTGCCTGTGTTCTCACATTATTATAAAATCAAAATACAACTATCAGACACCAGCATACTACTAAACAAATTTAAAAATCACAACACATTCAGGCAGATAGTTATTTAAATATGGTAACAATGGTTCTGATTCAATTACAATCTAAAACTTGTTTACAAATAAAACAAATTACGAAATAATGCTAATAAACTCTTGAAGTATGTTTGATACACGTTATAATATACAATTATAACATATTGTCAACAAAACACGATTAATAATAACATCAAATAGCATGGTGACAGGGTAATAACGATATGTTTCTTTATTCATATTCTATCAAAGGTTTTGACGCAATAATATATTTATTAGTTGATAGTATACCTCAGTTGCTTTTCTTCGATTTGGACGGGAATTTAATTCTCATAAACATTGATATCATTATTTAATAAACTTAATATAACGATGTTTTATCTTTGAGCTTATGGTACGAATTTCCCGCAATAAACTCGACTGGGTAACCTCCAAGCATCAAGGCGTGATGACTGTGTATTTGCGTTGCGCATCTGATTCCTGTTATCAGTGCTAGGGTGTCACCGGGAGCGTGGCACCGGAAATGAACGTAAACGAGACTTACAGGCCCGATTGACAAGGCTCAATCTGCTGCACAAGCATCGGTCCAAGCGAAACTTAAAGAGTTATCTTTCTCTATTTAAAGAAAAGATTTTGGGTTAATGTGTTTTTGTATACATTGTTATATTAACAGTACGGGTTTAAACTTTGTGACAAAATATACTCACGAAAATTTATTAAGAAAGATGACGACATCCGAACCAGAAACTTATAGTGCTTTGTTATTGAAACTAATCATACATATTTGAAATTTATAACATTATGCAATTTGAGAGACACTTATTCAGTCCAAATCGAAATATTTCTATTGAATCTGTAATGCTTGCTTGCCTGTGTGTGTGACATCATTTGCCCTGTGCTAGCCTGTGTATACGATGATGGCATTTAATTATATTTCAAATCGTGGCCACCCTGTTCAAGATATAATATTCCAGGCTTGAGTTTGTGTTTGTCCGATGTGACTTCCAGTGGCAGAGTAAACGCGGTGGAGTATTTTGTTTCGTGCTGGGTGATTCTGCGGAAGTAGTGCTGAGGCACTAGCCCATATAAGGACTGTTTTTCATCCGCTTGGACACATCCACTTGGGGAGGCCACGTGTGTGAGCTTGGTTACAGCACGGTTAATTTTTGTATATTCACACTCAGGTCTCACGTAATTCGTCAGTCACAACCGTGGATACTATTTACTCGTTTCGCTTTCATAATGATTTAGCAATATATATAATAATTCTTTGCCTCATAGAACATCGTTTTGTATCAACTAGTATAAGTTGTGTTTTCAGACCACGTGATAGAAGTAGGCCATTTTGAATCTAGACTTCCGTTTGAGACATGTGAACTCATTAGTCTTGCTACTTCGTGATATTTGTGAGATTGTGGACATGTGGTCCCAGTATTGAGGATTTTATATATAAACTTTTATCTCTATGATTTTCAGGTATTAAATTTGTGCAGGAACTTTTGTGTTTGTGCTTCATTTCTTAGTTAGTTTGCATGTGAAGAGAAGTTGACAATTTGAACTGGATTGCTGGATCCATGCACACCCTTTTTCGAAACTTTGTGAGATCAGGGATTGGTTAACTTAATCTTCAACTAGTCCCTGAGACTCGGGGTAGTTCAAAATACATCGTCATAGTGACATTGTATAACGATATTCAAATTGGTAAAACCTGCTTATAATAGGATTTTGTTTTATGTTTTGTGTCTCTATAATAAGCAATAAATTGTATAAATTCGTGTTGCGTAGCAGGACTATTTTATAGAAACATTATTGCTGTTATACTTCGATAGAGCGCAAATCATGTAAACAAATCCATATAATTACAAAATCAACAAGTTTTCTTTAAATATTCATAGAAATCTAATAAATGTTTCAATATCTTGGGAGGCAACAGCTACGTGATTTTATACAACTTATTGTTGTTTTACTTCGATAGAGGCACAACACTTATAAAACAATACTTATATAAAAAAAAATTATAACAGTTTTAATCAGTCAATTTTCATCAACCAAGAAATTATAATGGCCACAGTTTCTAACACGTTTGATAAATGGCTTTTATTATGTAGATCAGTATCAAATGATTTACAATGGTTAATGGCAATATCATGATGGTCAATGCACTGTTTGCATGTTATAAACAAATAAGACTGTAAAATCATTTATGGTCAAACTCGATTGTTGATCAAATTTCCATTTCCTTGTGACTTTTTGAAAATTTCACCCAAAAAATAGTAATTGTGTTTAAGCTAATGACATTTTTTTACAACTATGATAAACTAATGATTAATACATATCGATCTACGTAATTGAATCTTTAATAAAGTGAATAGTTATAAGCGTGACATGTAAGCGAAATCATGCGCAAAATAATACACTCAACTAAATATTGTCTTAAATTTAGAAATCTTAACAGTGCATGTTACGGTTTTCACTGTCGAAAAAGACATCTTAAACTCCATACATGGCAACTGTATCACTTCGATCAACTGTTTGAGAAGCTTTCTAAAAGTTGGTGTTATGCAGAAAAGATATGTTATGGAAGATTTACTTCTTTATTTTACAACGGAGATGTTACGGTATAAGCCTTATACAGTTACCAATATGCTTGAAATAAATCTAAACACTCAACATGGCCCCAAGATCTAATTGTCTAGGGGGACCCTGATATCATATCAAATCTAAGTATTTTCTGCAACGCCCTGTACAGTGCTTTTGCAACAGCTATTAAATCGTACAGTCACTATTTTGCCTTGTTCCCAGTTAAATATAAGAGATAAGTGTTTACAAACGTCATATAGGATCTTGAATAACACTTGACTAATTTTTAGTTTTAAATGTCGACCACTTAACAATTAAAAGGTACAAACGCATAAACAAACACGATATCATATAACATTTTGATTGTTTTACTGTCTCTTAATTACCTGTTTATTGCAGACTGCTTACAGGTCAACTTTGGCCAAACTGGGAATCCCCCTTCCTAACAAACTTACTTGATCCTTTAAATTACCATTGGTCTTACTGTAAAGAGATTAAACATACATTTTCATAATGCATATTCTATCTTTATTGCACATGAACTCGAAATTGTAAGTAAAACGTAGGTGAAAAAACCTACACGCTATAGACTTTTTGTATACAGGATGTATGTAGCCTTTCATATCTACGTTTTACCTACATGGTAATTTCGATGTTCATGTACTTTAATTTCATTTATTTATTATGTTGTTTATTTTTGAAAATGTTAATTGTTATGTATGTGATGAATAATAACAAAAAACACAATTAAAAGGATTTAAATAATTTTGATAATTTTAAGTTTGCATGAACCCGAATAATGAATTTCAAACAACAGTACCACTATCGACTTTCGTTTGATTTGCCTCCCAGCTTCATGTGTGATTGATTTCCGCTGTTAAAATGCAATGAAAATAAAGAAAGTGGTCTTGTTAAGACTGTATGAGAAAGAGTAAGCAGATAATAACATGGTAGACTCTGATCGTATCTATTGGCGGTACAGGTTCCAGTTTGTCAATATCATGAATTGAAAAACTATATTTGGACTGGGAAAACAATGAGATGATAATATTTTGAAACTCAACATTCATCGCTTAAGAAGATAAAAACACACTACTTTAATTACATAAATGCTGTTTGCAACTTACAAATTCAACTTATTTTAGTGACAACATGGGACAATCATTTTAATTAAAGTAGATAAAGTACAACATAGTGTAAAACATTCCTGAAACCTACTCACCCTTTGCGTTCATGCACAGTGATTGAATGAGGATAACGAATTTGTGTCTTGTTGAGGATCGTGTTGACGTTTTCTCCAGTGATATCCATTGACGTTATCACATTCCTGTCGAAGTTGGTATAGAACAACTTCCTCGATTCGGGACCAACAGCAACCTCCCGGGGATAACCTGTACACACAGGGGAACTTTAAACTCTCAACATTTTAATGGTGAGAACTGCGCCAGTACATTGATAAGCTGTTTTGTCTTCATTTCACTTATTATGACGAGGTGTCTGTCTGTTGATTGGTTGAACAAGTGTTACTCCTATTGCCATCCCTGAAATCCCTGTTCTACACTGACTATTAGTTATTGTATTGAAGTATTCTTTTTCATTACAATAAACAAAGACACATAATTGTATCTGTGTATTCATGAAGGAAAGAGGAACCAATCGATTCAAAGTTTTCACATTTCACTTGAAGTTACATGAAAACCAACGTCCTTTTAACAATGTCTTGTGACCATACACTTTTCTTCATACCCAAAAAACTGTTCACACTGAACAAATTATAATAAAAGATTAATGCCAAGAATTTCGAAATTCCGATATGACTGAAGCCGTTTTATGCTTGTGTTTATTTACAACTGATTGCTGCTTCCGACTAAATTAGGTGACGTATATTGACAAGTACGCTGAATATATCTGTGTTTTATTGTATATAACTGATAATAGCCCCTGTCTATAGACGAATTATAATCGAATCGTGACGTCATCACTTCCTGGGGGAGAGGGATACATTCGTTCAAACCAATAAGAAATCGTATATTTATAACCGAATCGTGACGTCATGGCGTCCCCACGTGACTCATCGAGAATATTCGATCTATAAGAAACCAATCAGAAATTGTGAACGGATGAGGTCATATATACGGATGAGTGATATAGGTGCGGTATGTCTTCTCGATAACTTAGCGTCACAAACAGTTCAAGCCAGACAGCCTTTAGAGTCACATGTTATTCACTTTTCTCAGCGTGATTGCTTATTACCTGGATGAGCACACGACCTTACTAGAATCATGGCAACGAACAGCCCAGCCCCGTCACAGGGATGTGAAAAAGAAGAGAATGTTGTTGGAACAAACATGGAGAGAGAAGACATGTTTCATATAGGAAACATCCGTTACATTAAGAGTACCTACTGGAGTCTAGATTGGAAGATAGACGTCTGTCAATATTCATGGAGTCCCGAAGGTAAAACTATACCCTACAAAGACGGGAATAACAGTGGGGTAATATCAAGAGTGTGGAAAAGTTGGTGACTGATTATTTCAGCTGTAGCTCAGCATTGAATACTTCAGAGCACGTTTTCATCAGCGTAGAACCTCCAAAGAACATTGTGGATCTAAGACAATGGTGGTTACCCGAGGGTGAACAGGAGTTGAAACCGTCCCGTAAAGAAAAAGCCTTAAAACCTTGAAAGAGCCAAGGCCCTGCTCGAAGGAGATCTTCAATCCATAAAAGGAGGCTCTAGGCCTTCAATGATCAGGTCCAGGAAACGCAAAAGAAACACAACTCATCCGAGAGCGAATCGTAAACAGAGATCTGTACGTAAAAAGAAGAAGACTTATCTCTCAAGGAAGTAACAGTCATAGTTTCATTTTGACAGCAATAACTTGAAGAAGTCTGAAAATGATCTTTGTAACAAAAAACATAGTTTTAATAAAAAATATTAAGGACTAAATCATGTGCATTGTTTTCTTTGTATACACAAACCCCAACAACCAACATCCACACCCACAACCACCACCACCACCATCACCACCACACCCACACTCACACCCACACTCACATACACCACCACAACACTCACACCAACCACCACCACACCAACCACCACCACCAAACTCACACCACCACCACCACCAGCACATACACAACCACCACACTAACACCCACCACCAACACCACCAACACCCACACCCACCACCACCACCACACCCACCACCACCACCAAACATACACCCACACTCACACCCACCACCACCACACTCACATCCCCACCACACTCACACCACCATCACACCCAGCACACCCACCACCACCACCTCATACTCCACCCACACTCAAACCACCACCACCACCACCACACTCACACTCACACTCACACTCACACCCACCACCACCACACTCACACCCACACTCACACCACCATCACCACCATCACCACCACCACCACACCACACTCACCACCACCACCATCACAATGACACCCTGCCATGTCCATCTTTGGGACATCATCAAAGTATATAGAGAACGATATTTCGCAAAATATTTCTCATTCGGTACGGAGTCATCATGGAAGCAACATGTCCAGATTGTTTGAGAAGTGATGCTATGTTAAGAGACAGGAGATATACACACAGTACAAATTTAGTGACACCTTCATTGTCAATGCAGCAGTTATCTGTAAAGTTAAGCACATCAGCCAAGGATGGACGACAAGATTTTAAATTACAGCATCCCTTCATTTAACATTTCGGGTCAGACGGGATCCGGAAAAAGTTTTTTGGTCAAAGATATATTACAATCATCTCGATCAATCAAAACATGTTCTTTAATAAGGACCCGACCCAACGTAGAAATTCGCATTACATTATTTCGTTTAATAGCCCAGTTGATAAATTATCTATGATGACGTTGTCACGACAGATGTCACCCCGGAAATACTGAGTATTTTATGAGGGAGTACGACGAGGCCATAGCCGTCACTTACTCATCGATTTGAAACCGCAGACACCCAACGCAAATTGGTTATGCGTAAATTCTCTTTCCACTGAGACGCAAATGTCAAAGCCCATAATGGTAGATCATCGTGTTGAGCCATGTGCTTCTACAATGGTAGACAAAAATATAGACCCACGTCCTTCTACAACGGTAGACTGATTTGAAACAAAGTCATTACGAATCAGACCTCCCGAGCAAACAGTCGTGTGAGGAAGACCTTCTGAACAAACAGCAAGAATTGAACATGCCCTCTTGCGACGACTGTGACTGTCTTCATAGACATGCACCACTAGCAGAAACATATCAAAAGCTGGTGTCCGAAAAAATCGTCCTAAAAATGCCACCTGGAATACCTGATGTGGGTCTGAAAAGGGACTTAGAAGATGAAAATGGTATCAATCAAATCCTGGAAAAACAAAGAATGACAGGTTATGGGAGTGATACCAGATGGGAGGATTATTACTTGGACAAAACTTGGGAGGTGGAAGTTGAACAAAGCAGAGATAAAATGGAGAAACAGAGGCGAGAGTACGAGGACCTCGAAGAGAGTGAGGAATGTATCGAACAGATAATGAAACGACTGTGGGAGAAAAAATAACAGTCCTTTATTTACTCCCATTATTGGACGGTTAAGAAGAGAAGGACCAAACGATATGGTATACGAGAAGAGTTTAAGAAATATCAAACGTCTGTGGAAATCTCGGCTACCGGATATTCTATCTCACTTCTATATGCGATAATATATGCACATGATTTTATTTTGCCAGAATGTTACAATATAATTTTTCATGTACGTTCATACCTATACTGGCACAATAGTGTGTGCCTACAGGACAAGAACTGTTTATAGTGACTGTCAAAGTACAGACCTAGCCTTATAAATAGCATATCTTCTTTTCTCTGTCTGTCGTCAGTTTGTCAACTAAATAAGATCTGTGCCTTCTCACAGGAGATATAGAAAATGTTCATCACGGATGAAGAAGTGCAGGTTTCAAGTTGATCGTTCTGAATTGAATAATACATATTATAACATTGGACATCTTAGATATGCTCCTTTCACTGCCTGTTTTTTTTCCCGAATGTCCGGTACATGCGTGAAGTGAAAATATGTTATGTGTCTGAGTGCGTAAAAAAGTGACCTACACTGATTCTTTGCTATAAATAGAACAGCCCCCTCGCTAATAGGACTGTGAATGAATCAGCTGTCGGTATATCGCCGCTCGCACATATAATCAGTTACTAATGCTTATTGAAAATTAGATAGCTAACTGATTAAGATTCAAAACAATCACAAAAGCATGTGGTTATCATATAAGCTTATTTACACCGTTCACTATATGGACTTTACCATGCGTTTCATTGGAGTTTAGATAGGAGTGTATGACTATCCCCACGTACAAGCGTGTAGCCAATGAAATATACTGTCGATGGATTTTATCACGAACATCGGTTGAAATATGACAGTAAGCTTTAGGTTCTGTAAAGCATATTCTCTCCTTTCCCAGCGTCCGAAATAGCGCAAACCCACTGTCGACCCACTTCTGAGAGTGTATTTATAGCCGCTTCGCGCGTCGTAGTTTTCCTTCATCTGCTTGAGAGCGTGAGAGCGCTTAGAAAAAATCTCTCCATCTCTCTATCCTACCATCAACGCGTTTTCGATAAACAGTTCTATCCATATATTCATGATTTCATGAACGAAATTAAAACTATAACCAGTGTTTTACCTCCAAGCAATAGTTATAAAATTGAATTTCACGCGTTTGCACGCTTGGAAATTCTGTGTGCATGTGACCCACGCTAAGTTATACGAATGTTCGTGGGGACGCTAAGGGGTTATCGCTACGCAACTGATGTCACGATTTGGTTATAAATTTACGATTTCTGATTGGTTTCTTATAGATCGAATGTTCTCGATGAGTCAGGCGGGACGCCATGACGTCACAATTCGGTTATAATTTTAAGATTTCTGATTGGTTTCTTCTAGATCGAATGTTCTCGATGAGTCACGTGGGGACGCCATGTCGTCACGATTCGGTTATAAATTTACGATTTCTTATTGGTTCGAACAAATGTATCCCCCTACCCTGGGAAGTGATGACGTCACGATTCGGTTATAATTCGTCTATAGACAGGGGCTATCATCATATAACGACATTAGTTCATTGCATCCAGGACCCATTAATAAGATATGAAAGATGATATTGTTTCCTGGATGGGTCATTGAACTTTCTATTAATATTGTATAACATGAACGAGGTGTAGTTTTCTGTTTAAAATATACCAACATTAATCAAGCCACAGTGCATTGTAACGTTGGTAAAATCATTGTGATGTCACAACTACAAACTTTTTTGACGTCATTCTTTCACAAGCGAGTAATACATTAAAGGACGTGCTTTCTTCACTGGTAGAGTTTATAGCCCTTTTCTTTATAAATGAATGTGTATAAAAATTCAGAAATAATTTTTACTTCTGTGTAATAATGTTTGAATGAATCCCATTGATCAACAAAATAATGATGAACATTTTTCATTACTTTAAAGAAACCTTCCTATCTTGGGAAACACCTTTAAAGGATGCCAATGCAACTATTGAATGTGTAGCCTCAGTCTCTAAATCAACAGCAGAATCCCAAACTAAAATGTTCTTTATAAAAACTGCAATGTATCCCTCTCCGACTGAGATAACATTCTTTCCTTTCTTTCCGAACTGACAAAATACTGCATAAAACGCATTTACAATTTTACAGTGCAATTAATTGGTTAAATCTTTGCATTAAACCCTCACACTAAATTTATAAAGTAATATCTTAAACAGTTTTAATGATCAACAAATGTGTGAAACAAATCATATATAAAATTTGAGTTACATTTCATTTGTGATGGAGCATTTACGTCATGAATCCATATATCTACATCTAAATCTACAAACTATGATAATACTTTTAAATATGACATTGCTTTTGTGTGCGTTTAATATCAAATTGTATATGTCATAAGGGATATTTTTAAAACTTCCATATTTTTCAGTTATCCTTGTCATTATTTTAAAATCAAGTATCAAAATTTGTTGAGTAGATCTGGAAGACCATTGTGACAAATTCAGGACATTTAGAGTTTTATCATTAGTTTGTACCACACAACTGAAATAAAAAGATCATCAAAAGTTCAATATTTACCTGATGATGGGAGATTTGTGACGAGACGAACGTTCCTGCCATCTACATCAGAGCTCCTGATCCTGTTTGGCGACCACTCGATCCAGTAGAGTCGGTTCTCCACATCGTCATATACGATATCCCAAGGCTTTATGGAAGAGAATAGAGTTGTCTGTGTGACATCCATCCCATCCACCCTCAGCTTCACGATGTTCCTTGCTTCGGTGTCAGTAACAACTATATCTACCGGGTTATCTGAAAAAAGATAATGAACTTAGAAAACAGGATTTACTAAGGACAATAGTGGCAAATATTGCAATTTATTATCCAAAGTGTCATTAAAATTGTTTGTGTATTAAGTACTATCTACAAAGAACATTTTCTTCATTTTCGAGTTTGAAGCAATTGAACCGCAACATGTAAAGGTCATAATGCAATCACCATCACCAATTAATGATCTTATAATGCTTCTTATACAGCGAGAAAATAGTTGTGTCAAAGAAATGGATGTTTGTATTTTACGAACGCTTCACTCATTTTGTTTGTGTTTTGAAAATAATCGGGTGGAAAAGAGTTCTTTCAGCTACTGTAAAAAATGCATTTTACTCATTGAAAGACGTCTATTAAAAAAATGAAAGCTTTGGGAAACAGAAGCTAAGAACATGTAGCTAGTTATCATGAAATATTATACTGAATTGTCTGTATTGGCATTTTACACTCACATGTATGAGACTTACAGCTAAGTTCCAACTAGAATGTGTTGAATATTTTTTCAAACAAAACTAATATTTACCTCTGTTTCCTTGGCACGTCAGCAGCTTCACACTTACTACAACCGCCAGAATAAACCACCTCAAGAGTTTCTGAAAGATAAACCGCTCCTGAATTCATAGTTCAAATATGAAATTTAATGTTTTAATTACCAAAAATCATATGACCTTTTAAACTCTTTAAACTTAAGACTTTTAAATATATATTAAAGCAGCTTTATACATATATGTATTAAACATCTCCCTAGGTTAAATATGTATTGATATTGTGACTTCTGAGTGTTATTATACACAAGCAGTTGTCAGATACTAATTTACGAAAAGTGTGTTAGATGTTATTGACTCGAGAAACATCAAAAGGTATACACCTTATATACTAGTGGCAAGGTTTGGAGGGTTGTGTTATTGTAAATCATTTTCATTAATTTCATTTGTCTTAAAACATTTAAGTAGGTCTTCTTTCGGGGATGTTTATTTCTGTATGCTAGTGGATTTGATTAAACTGTTGGCTTATTTAATTTCGCTGCCGTTTATGAAGTGTGTAAGTAATTATACACGCAGATACATAAATCAAAATCGTTAACATAGATGTAGTAATCTTTCAATGATAATAAATGTACTTTTAAACAAAACATTTTCAAGATATTGAATTTTAGTTTGAGGTAAATTTGACAGGTTAATTTTCATTAATGTTTGCCGATGATATGGTTTTATTTTCTACAAGCGTAATTGGGTTACAACTGCATATAAATGAATTAGAACATTATTGTGAAGATGCAAGATTGACTGTCAACCTTGAGAAAACTAAAGTTATAGTTTTCAAAAATGGAGGTAAGCTGTCTAAAATGGAAAAGTTTTTTTTATAGAAGTCAGTTGCTTTATGTAACAAAGCCATATAAATATCTTGGAGTATACTTTTCAAATCGCTAATACTTTCCAGATCATGCAAAAAATTGTTCCACACGAGCCAAAAAGGTGTTAATTGGTGTTCTCAAAATCATTTATAAACTTGTGGATATTGATTGCAAATCAATTAAAACAAATATTTGACTAAAAATTTCATCCTATATTATTGTATGGATCAGAGGTATGGGGATTTAAACATTATGATATTATTGAAATGATACACTTATATACCTGTAAGAAATTTCTGGGAGTGAAGGCAAGCACACTCAGTAATATGGTGTATGGAGAGTGTGGCAGATTCCCAGTTCATATATTTGCCAAAGCTGGAATGATAAAATTTTGGAAACGTCTCTTAAATATGCCCCCTAATTCATACCCTAGGAAATGTTATGATATGATGATTCTGTATGATAAGAGAGGAACGGCAAATTGGGTATCCAACGTTCCTGAGTTATTAAATACTACTGGTTTTGGGGATATATGGCAGAGTGAGAACTTTCAGTAGTTCCAGGTTAGACAACTGAAGTTAAAACAAATAATGCAAATACTACTACGTCAACGAATATTTGTAAAGAATTAGTCTTTAGGATGTTTGAATTTGAAATGCTTAATGCAGTGTAGAAATCAGATGACTAATAAACATCGCAAACGGCATGTAGGGGTCCAAAATACTTATTTTCAGCATTTTCATCTTGTCTGAAGAACATGACGCACTAACTATGTAAACTAATTAATGTATGGTTTTAAGTAAAACTTTGGTTCGAGCATTGGCACCTGCGTCTAGGGATCCAAAAAGATAACCTTTTTAATGTCCTGCAAATTCAGAGGAATTTACTCCTTCACTGTGTAAGCAATCCAAATAGTGTTTCAAACTACACATGCCTTTGTGGTATTCAAGCACATCGCCATTAGCTTATGGCATATATCATGTAGGAGTGATACAATATGGATTTTAACTTTGATCATGAAACAAGACATATGTAAATGACACACATATTTATGGAGGATCAACTTCTTTGGAGATGTTTTGATCGGAAACCTTTAAAGGTACATCCATTGTGTTGTTGGGGGTCAAATATGCCAAACGTTATATACTCGGGCAAAAGAAACGTCACCACATTTTGAAAACAGTATAAAATGAAATATTGATGTCGGAGAAAATATATTTTGTATGTATTTGGTAGCCACATGTTTTATTAAGAAATATTCATAATAGATAGATAGATAATGTTTTGAAAATTCATATTTAGTATTGTTGGGTTCTGAAGACATGGTGTAACGCTGTTTCAGTCGCATTTATCGCGGGATGATTGAAATATCTTGTATTTTGTATGGGGACGTTTCTTTTGCCCGTGAGTTTACATGGTGTTATTTTATCGAGAAGTACCAACTAGTACCGAAAACTACTATTTTAATGATATTCAACTCAGTATATTGACGATTTGAAGGTAAAAGTATCGATTTCTGATAGAAAACCGGACAATCCACCGCGTATGGCGCGCGCCAATGAGTCAAACGTAATTTTGGAATCATATTTATACCTGACAACGTAACGAAATTTAGGTTGATAATTTCAATAGGTCATATAAGCACTGTACATGTAAAAACGGCATGCATTTTCGACTTCTGCACATGCATAATGATGTAACACGATTTTAATTGGAAACAAGTAATTATTATACGTTTACCGATTGGGGATGAATATGCAAGCTGAATGAATTTGTTTGTATTGTAAAAAGCACATATGGTCTGATTTAACGTATTAAAGCCAAATAAAAATAAAATTTTATGAAACTCAATGGATGCCCCTTTAAATATACCAATATGTGTCGCAGTTCATTTCGAAGCAGATGTTTCATTTTTATTTCGGACAATAACTTTCAACCATCCTTCTTTCATAGTTAATGTGTGACAGCTGAAAGAAGATTGTCATTTGTTTTAATTATGCTATTGTTCAAAATCCAGACATAGACTATTTTAATTACAAAAACATAAATAACCCAAAAGCAAGAGATGTTATACTATCATTTATCGAAGAATACAATATTATTGATCCGTGGCGTTATTTAAATCCGGACAGAAAGCGATATACTTGGAGACAAACAAAACCTATAAAACAATCTAGATTAGATTTTTTCCTATTGTCTAGAGACCTAGAACCATCAATTGAAAATGCAGATATTGAACCTGCTTACAAATCAGACCACTCTGTAACCTGGGTCAATTTGAAACTAAAGGATGTTGAAAGAGGAAAAGGTTTTTGGAAATTAAATAACTCATTACTGTATGATAAAATCTATGTTGAAGAAGTTAAAAACATAATAAATAACACAAAAAAACAATACCAAATAGGATCAGATGATAAAGGAAACGTGTTGTTGGAAATTAATGATCAACTATTTTTCGAAACCTTACTAGTCATGATAAGAGGTTTCACAATTAAATATTCGTCGGAACGCAAACGAGAGCGGGAAAAAAACGAAAAGGAACTTTGCAAAACACTCGAGGATTTAAACAGAAACTTAGACGAGGCCAACAACACTGTCGAAAAGCAGTCAATATTAAATGACATAAATGACGCTAATCTTAAATTAGAAAAGATCAATAGTGTAAAAGCTGAAGGTGTGATAATAAGATCCAAATGTGAATGGAAAGAAAAAGGGGAAAAACCTACGAAGTACTTTTTATCTTTAGAGAAACGAAATTATGTCAATAAAGCTATAACAAAACTTCAAACAGAAGAAAATAAAATTATAACTAACACAAAAGAAATAGTCAACGAAACCAAATATTATTATAAAAACATCTATACAAAGCAAACATGTTCGCCGGTAAATTTAGATGAGCTCTTTCAAAACTGTAAGGTCCCAAAACTCAATGACTTGGAAAGAGATACACTAGAAGGGGAACTAAAGTATGACGAAGTTCTAGAATCGCTCAAAAATATGAAAAACGAAAAAAGTCCTGGTCCGTCAGGCTTTACTGTAGAATTTTTCAAATTTTTTTGGTTGGACTTGCATGCCTACCTGATTCGATCATTAAACTTCGCTTATAAATTAGGAGAGTTATCCATTAGCCAGAAACAGGGTCAAATAACATGTATACCCAAAAAGAATAAACCGAAACAATTTTTAAAAAATTGGAGACCGATATCCCTACTAAATGTATCTTATAAAATAGCATCATCTACAATTGCCAATAGAATAAAGAAAGTACTTCCGAAGATAATAAACGAAGACCAACGAGGTTTTATGGCAAATAGATATATCGGAGAATGCACGAGACAGATTTATGACATCATGGAATATGCAGAGTGTTTGGAAATACCTGGTTTACTCCTGCTCATAGATTTTGAAAAAGCGCTTGATTCAGTAGACTGGACATTTATACAAAAGGTTCTTGATTTTTTCAATTTTGGCCCTGCTATTAAAAACTGGATGGGTACATTTTATAAAAATATCAACTCTAGTGTTCTTGTAAATGGTTTTTCATCGGATTTCTTCGAAATTACCCGCGGGTGTAGACAAGGAGATCCACTTTCGCCATATTTATTTATTTTATGTGCTGAAATTCTAAGCATCATGATCCGTAATAATAAAAAGATAAAAGGAATTAAAATAGGCGACAGTGAGTACCTCGTAACTCAGTTCGCAGACGATACTTCTTTGACACTGGATGGATCCGAAACGTGTCTACAAGCGACACTACAAACATTAACTCAATACGCCTCTTTCTCGGGACTAAAAATAAATACAAGTAAAACTCAAGTTATCTGGATAGGTTCCTTAAAGAATTCGAAAAAGACACTGTGCAAAGAATATAAGTTAGACTGGTCTAAAACAGAATTTACAATCCTTGGCATAACATTCACACATAACTTGGCAGAAATGGTAGAGAGAAATTATAAAGATAAACTAAAACAAATAAAGATCGTCATGAACCAATGGCTGGGAAGAGATCTTACTCCACTTGGTAGGACGACCGTTCTAAAAAGCCTTATCCTGCCTAAATTAAACCAGATATTTACAATACTTCCAAATCCTAGTGAAAACATAATGAAGGACATTGAAAGACTTTGTTTTGCCTTTATTTGGAAAGGGAAACCAGATAAAATTAAACGTAAAATAATAACTAGTAATTATAATGAAGGTGGTTTTAGAGCACCCGATATAAGAAATACAATTTTTTCTCAGAAAATAAGCTGGGTGAAACGACTCTTCAATTCGGACAACTGTTCTAAATTGAGGAAACTGTTTCATCAAAACGTATCCCCAGCACACAGTAACTTTTATCAATACAACGCAGAAGAAGTGATGAAGCATGTTTGTAATCCAAGAACAAACGATTTTTGGAAAGACGTTTTAAAAGCATGGGGAAATTTCATTACCAAAAAGGGGAAAATTGTCAAGACGCAAACTGATGTCCTGTCTCAGCCTATATGGAATAATGATAACATCAGAATTAACAATAAGGTGATTCATTATAAGCAAATGTCAAAATCAGGTATCTATCTGATAAATGATATAATCGATAGTGACGGTAACTTCTATAACTACACAGAATTAGTTAACAGGTACAAATGTAAGACAAATTTTCTTGAACATGCTGGTATCATTAATGCAATAAAATCATATTTAGTAAAGTCAAACATTAGGATAGAGAAACAACTAGATATGCCACTTATACCTTATTTTATTGAAAATATTACTACCAAGAAAAAAGGCTGTCGAATATTTTATGATATATTACAAGAATCGGAAATTGCGGGGGTTAGGTACAAATACAGAATGAAATGGGAACGAGATTTGGAATGTCCAATCAACGAAACTGAATGGAAAAATATAAACAAATTGCCTTTTATGTCAAATCTAAGTTCAAAAACAACATGGTTTCAATATTCAATTCTACATAGAATACTCCCAACAAATGATCTCCTGGTTAAGATGAACATCAAAGATTACAATAAATGTAGCTTCTGTGAGGACGAAATAGAGACCATAAGTCATCTTTTTTTTGATTGCCCTACCGTCAAAAATATTTGGAATAAAGTTAAGGAATGGATGGAGACAAACACACAAGCAAACATAAACCTCTCAAAAAGGAACATTTGCCTTGGATATCCTGAATATAGAAATAGAGTATTGAATATGATCATCACAACTGTTAAGTACACTTTATTCAAAACAAAGCAAAATGGACTGAAACCAAACATATCCTACATCAAGAATGACATCAAGAAAGCTTACAATATTGACAAATATAATGCATACTCAACTTGCAACTATTCTAAATTCATGACATTCTGGTCAACGTGTCATTTGCTATTTAAAGATTAATGTAAAACAAATTCATGAAGATATTCCTTTGTTCACTTAAGCTTAAACTGAAAAATAGACAACTTAGAACTAATGATGATGAGTAAATTGTTATACTCATCTATGTTACCAGCTTCTGTCAAAGTGTTTTGTATGCTTTTCGTTGCAAACTAATTTGTATATGTAATGTGTATGTACATGTACCACAAAAAGAAATAAATAAAAAAAAAAAAAAAAAAAATTATGCTATTGATATTTTATTAAAACCTATAGATGCACTTTTTCAAGAACTACTTTATGTCGAGCCTTTTCATCAAAACGTTGATACTTAAGCTTCAAATATGACATACGTCGTTTGGGGGTCCGAAAAGAAGCATTTTCAAAATTTCCCTGAACTGCCCTGAAATATTTTACGAAGCTTCACTTCTGTTCAATCGCCTTCCTATATAGTTGCTTCCCTTACGACTCTAACAGTTTACTTTAATGTGAAAATTTTAGCGGAAGCAAGGAAACAAGGAAGCAATTCGGAAATAAGGTGTACCTTAGTGCAGGGGCGTTTTTTTACATTGTAGTGTGTGCGTGAATTTTTCTTGGTCTTGGATTTTCTGATATGGTGCTGGTGTTAGCAGGCACCCAAAATTGAAGTTCGAGGGTAGCTGACCGACCTTAGAGAAGGTGATACTTGTTTACCCTGATATAATATGTGATTTTTCCGTTTTCAGAGGGGTACCTTCTTTGGAGATTTTTTTGTAAAAAAAAAATACTGAAGATAGAGACATGTTTGATAGCTTTTTTTAAAGCAGATAAACTGGTGCATAACTGAGAGGAGAACATGAAGTTCTAGGTCAAGCAGAAGTCTTGAAGACCTAAGTATTGACGCAAAACGAGCTAAGGCAGTACGAAACTTTTTGACATCAATTTTTGAAAGATAACTTTAGAGACATATTTCATATTTCCACTGTCTATGATATAGAAATTTAGTTGATAGTGACATGGATTCTGACCAGGATTGCAAGTATATAGATCCTTCATTCTTTGTGTAAATGAACTATTAAACCTTGGTTGTTAATCTACACTTTGGCTGTGCCAAATATGCCCATATCCTGTTTTGTTGAGTTTCACTCTTTTATGCCCCACTTCCGGTCTCGTTGCTATGGTTTCTATTGTTACAAGTGTAGGTGTATAAGCCGATACACCTATACTTTTTCTGATATCCTACACTTTTTTTCTGATATACCTTCACTTTTTCTGATATACCTACACTTTTCTAATTACCTACACTTTTTAACAACTGACAGACAATGTAGTCAATTTTCTAAATTTCCAAATTCTAAGTGATGATACTTTATAAAATGTCAGATTATAAATGAACATATAAGAAACCTGGGATCGAACCCGTGACCTGTTGCTTTCCGGCCGAACGACCTAACCATTACACCAGGAAGCCAGATGAAACTCAGATAATTGTTTCATGACCAAATGACTAAGGTTCTTATAATGGGTGAAATGATATCACAAATTTATGTTTTTCTTTTTATATAAGAATGTAATTTAATTTTGGGTGCAAACTGTCTGAACATACTGAAAGTTTTTCTGTTTTCTCTAAACTTTGGCCACGTTGACAGTAGACATGCTGTTTACAGCACTAGTTGTACATTTCAGCAAGATGCACGTGCCATATCAATTAGATTTCGAGCCCCAAACATGGGTAACCATACAATGCAGCACGGACTGGGTTGTCACAGAAATAGGCCGTATTTGGGTTGTGCGTTTCATGCACAATCTTGTTAACAGCTGTATTTGTTTAAAAATATTATAAAATAGTATCTGTTTTCACTCGACTGTAAGTGGGGTATAAGACAGATATACCCATACTTTTCCTCGTGTATCAAATGATAACCTACACTTTTCCCCGTTGGAGCCTTACTCGGCTCCGCCTCGTAAGGGCCCCACGGGGAAACGTGTAGGGTATAATTTGATACACTATGGGTATGGGTATATCTGTCAGATATCGGTCACCCAATTATTTTTACCATTATTATCATACAGTTTCATCATATGATAACATTTCTTGGGATATGTGTGGCAGGGCATATTCAATAACCGCATCCAATATTTAATAGCTCTAATAGATGAATAAATGAACAATGGAAATCTGATTAATACTCCGAAGACAATCGTGTTACATGTGCTCGTTTTAACACCAAGGAACTGTTTACATGCATATAAATGTATCTTTTCAATGTTATCATACTGTTTTAATCCCCATATTTCAGATCCATACAAAAGTAATGGGCTTATCGTCATATCAAATATTTTGAAAAAGGTGTTAAATGACATATCACCTAGAAATCGCATGTTTTTGTAGATACCTATAAGAATTCAATGCTTGTGTTGATGCCTGTTTCGTGTGGTGAGACCAAGAGAGGTGATTAGAAAAGAATACCCCTAGATACCTAGATACAATCGTTTTACATGTGCTTGTTTTAACACCTAGGAACTGTTTACATGCATATAAATTTATCTTTCAATGTTATCATACTGTTTTAATCCCAAAATTTCAGATCCATACAAAAGTATTCGGTTTATCTTCATATCAAATATTTTGAAAAAGTTGTTAAATGACATATCACCTAGAGATCGCATGTTTTTGTTGATTTAAGAATTCAATGCTTGTGTTGATGCCTGTTGCGTGTGGTGAGACCAAGAGAGGTGATTAGAAAAGTATACCCCCAGATAATTGTATGCACTGGTAGTTTGAAGGAGTTCACCTTTATAAAACCATTTCTCGAGTTTTGAAAGTTTTCCCCCATTCTTAAAAACAATAATTTCGTTTTATTCTCTGTTGACACACAACTTGAATTGCTCAGAAAACTTGTCTAATTCATCAATGTATTTCTGTAAGCCTCTAATATAATTTGAAAACAGTACAATGTCATATGCAAATAGTAATAGAAATAATTGCACGGTGTCTTGGTGAAGTTGGATCCAATTCGTACACGTGTTACATATTTGCTGTGATAATTCATTAATGAAAAAACTGAACAGGAAGGGACTTAAAATACAGCCTGGTCTAAATTGTTCAGATATTTCTTGATTATTTTTAAAACATACCTTGACATGTTGATATATACTTTTGGGAATGTTATTCATTTTACTACTAATTCCGTGCGTTTGCAGAATATCCCAAAGTTTATTTCTCTCTACAGTGTCAAAAGCTTTTGCAAAGTCTACAAATAACGCATAAAACTTCCCTCCTTTTGAATTCAGATATATTTGTATGAGGCTGTGTAGAATAAAGATATTGTCTGTTGTTGTGTATTTTCCCCAGGAGCACGCTTGTCCTTCAAATATTTTGCCCAAGTCACTAACCGTTTGTTGATAATATGAGTAAATAATTTGCCAAATGTACTTAGCACAGTAATTCCACGGTAATTATTAATATCGTTTCGGTCACCTTGTTTATGTATTGTGACAAGAATTCCAACCGACCAGGATTCTTGGAAGTCCCCAGTATTAAGTATAACGTTGAATAATAAATTAAGATATGGAAGTAGAACATCTGATGAATGTTTTAAAACTACTGGTAAGATATTGTCGATCCCAGGATATTTGTCACACTTGAGATGTTGTATACTATTCAGGATTTCATCCCTATTTATTGGAGCATCCAGTATGTCACTGGTAATATCTGATGTTGGCATAGATTGTGGACTGTTATGTCTAGTTGGATCCGGCCGGGCTGTTATTGCAAGTTAAAAATAGTGATTGAAAGTACTTATACCCTTCATCAATTTCAATGTCATTGTGTTGTGTTGTTTTTTGTATTAAGCGTTTTGAGTTCTGACATATTTTTTTGTAATCATTTATATTCTGTTCTATAAAAAAAATTTTGCTCAAAGTATGTCTTCTTTTTTTCGGAATAAGTTTTATTATAATTATTTCTTGCCTTTTGGTAATTGTCTAAGGAATGTTCTGTTTTAGATTTCCGGAATATTTTTACATCTTTCCTTTTTCAGATGATCACATTCATTATCGTACCACTTATTCGTAGATTGATTTTCAGAAAAAGTACGCTTATGCTTTTTCATATCAGAAGCAGCTAAATACAATCCTTCTACAATATAGTCTACACTTTGGTTTATATTTGTGAATACTACATCAGCCGATTTGTCAAATAAATCCTGGACCTTGTCAGATAGTATATTATCTCGATATTTCTATCAGATTATCTCATACAAAATGTGTACAAGTAAGAATGTTACCGCCTGTAAATTACACAACATAACACTATGGTATCTATTTGACGTGAAGCAACGATAACTTCAGCAATCTTTCAGCAATCATTTGACAGTAAATGTACATTTCTATACATCTTTACGCCTGCCCACTACATTGGAAGACCAATCAACTGTATGTATGTATGTATGTATGTATGTATGTATGTATGTATGTATGTATGTATGTATGTATGTATGTATGTATGTATGAATGTATGTATGTATGTATGTATCTATGTATGTATGTATGTATGTATGTATGTATATATGTATGTCTGTATGTCTAATTCTGTAACATGTATCTGTATGTCAACATTCCCCAAGATCTGCAACATGTATCTGTATGTCAACATTTCCAAACTCTGTTACATGTATCTGTATGTCAACATTTCCAAACTCTGTAACATGTATCTGTATGTCAACATTCCCAAAGTTCTGTAACACGTATATATATGTCAACATTCCCACCTCTGTAACATGTATCTGTATGTCAACATTTCCTAACCTCTGTAACATATATCTGTATGTCAACATTAATAAGCTCTGTAACATGTATCTTTATGTCAACAGTCCCCAACTTCTGTAACATGTATCTGTATGTCAATATTAATCAAACTCTGTAACACGTATCTGTATGTCAACATTTCTCAAGCTCTGTAACATGTATCTGTATGTCAACATTTCCAAACTCTGTAAGATGTAATTGTATGTCAACATTCCCCAGCTCTGTAGTCCCAGTGACGTCACTATGGAGCTTTAACATGGGATCTAGCTATAACATAGGCAAATCAATGACCAATTTCTGTGATATAATAACCCAACCTTACTTAGACCGCAGGCTGAATAGATGCCACGTTAAGGAGTCTTATTAACCTTATGAAACATATCAATATTTTAAACTTACCATGATGAACTATAACTTAACAAAGTATAGTTGTGACGTCAAGTACCAAGCACTCTTCTGTTACCTAGATGATAGAATTCTCGCTGTGACAATCTCCGGTAAAAATCCGTTCTGTAACAGTGAGTGAAACTTAACCTTGACATGCATGAAGTGGAGCTCGACCGAGGGGAGCATCATCGTCTATCCAATACGGCTGTGAGCTTTTCACAGACAGTTGCCTTCTCGCTGCAGCTTGGCCTCTAATTCTATTTATAGCCGCATTCCATATGTAGAACTACTTTCGCATATGTGGACCAATGCTCTTCCACGGGGGTTCCCTGCCAAGTCGGTGCTGTTATGCAGCTGACATACTTTCCTGTTCATAGATGCAGGCAGTTAACCAAACATTGACAGAAATCAAAATTATGAATTGAAAAGAGTTGTGTTACAGATATTCATATTTATAAAACAAATCCCCTTTTGTGAATCACTTTGTTGAAATTAATTTGCATATATACATTTTGTAAATGTACGGTAATACATTACCAACTGTCACCTTGGATCTCTTAACACTTTCACTGAAACGTATGAAAACGTTAAAGTAATGAATGAAGTATGTTTTTCTATTTATTTGAAAACATGTTAAATGGACTAAAATAGTGGATATATTTTCATCATTAAATTACATCACGTGTTCTTCTTTATAATCATGATAATGTACTTCTGAGAACAGAGTGAAAGCTACATTTTAAAACTTCTACACGTTTTACAATTTAAAGGGGCAGTAGCACGTTTTTCCGCTCAAATAAGTCAATAAAATGTATTTAGAAAATAATTTCACAAATCATAATCTTTACAGGGACTTTATGTATTCTTTAAAGAGACCTGGTAGAAACTTAATTTAATTTATAGAGCCTTTATATGGACATTTTATAGAGAGTATACAGATTGTATATAGTCTCTAGATATATTTTTTAAAAGTTGACTTTATACACTCATTATATACACTTATATATATACAATTATTAGACTTTATTGAGTCTTTAGAGAATATGTATATAGACATGATATAGACTTTACAGGATATTTATATAGACTTGATATAGTGAATGTTAAGACATTATATAGACATTACATATACTTTATATATTCTTCTTAGCAATTTAGTTTAAACTAGCTGTTATGTTATACGTTATAAGTATACAATGACAGCTTTTTATAACTAGATTGTTTTTATATAGACTTTATAAGTTTTTATGTAGACTTTGTATAGTCTCACTATAGACTGTATATAGACTTTATGATAATCTTACTATAGACTTTATATAGACTTTATAAGTTTGTATGTAGACTTTAGATAATCTTACTATAGACTTTATATAGACTTTTAAAGTCTTTATGTAGACTTTAATAATCTTACCATAGACTTTGTGTAGACTTTATATAGTCTTACTACAGACTTTATGTTGACTTTATACATTGTACAGTCTTTATGTAGACTTAATACCATCTTCACACAGACGGACATTATACAGACTTCAAACAGTCTTTACATATACTTCATATTGACTTCATAGAGTATGTATATAAACTTTATGGAATCTTGTAAAAGACTTTATATGTTTTTATGTGAAGACATAGATACTTCACAGAGTATTTATAGATACGTTATATAGTCTTACTAAAGTCTTTATAAAGACTTTATAAGTCTTACTATAGACTACATGTAGACTTTATATGGTCTTACTGAGGACTTTATATAGACTTTATAAGTCTTTATGTAGACTTTATATTATCTTCAGACATACATTATATGGACATTATACAGACTTCATACAGTTTTTACATATTCTTCATATTGACTTCATAGAGTCTGTATATAACCTTTATTTATAGACTTAATAGAGTCTAGTCTTCATAGATACTTAATATAGACTTGAACAAAATTATATTATAGTCTATATACTTCATATAACCTTTTTTCCCGATTTTATATTGACTTTAAAGAGTCGTTATAGAAACGTTATAGAAACTTTATATGAACTTTATACAGAAGCAAATGTACTTCTGTATTTTAGAGACTTTAGATAGACTAAATAAAGTCTTTGAAAAGGCCTTATATATACTTTATAGTTTTTTTAGATACTTTATAGATACTTTTTATAGAATTTATACAGAGGACATAGATGCTTCACAGAGTATTTATAGATACGTTATATAGTGTTACTAAAGACTTTATAAAGATTTTATAAGTCTTACTATAGACTTCATGTAGACTTTATATGGTCTGTTTGAGGACTTTATATAGACTTTATAAGTCTTTATGTAGACTTTATATAATCTTACTATAGACTTTATGTAGGCTTTATACGTCTTTATGTAATCTTTATATAATCTTCACACACACGGACATTATACAGACTTCATACAGTCTTTACATATACTTCATATTGACTTTATAGAGTCTGTATACAAACTTTATGGAATCTGTTATAAGGCTGTGTATAGACTTTATAGAGTCTGTATACAAACTTTATGGAATCTGTTATAAGGCTGTGTATAGACTTTATAGAGTCTTTATAGATACTTAATGGAATCTGTTATAAGGCTGTGTATAGACTTTATAGAGTCTGTATACAAACTTTATGGAATCTTTTAAAAGGCTGTGTATAGACTTTATAGAGTCTGTATACAAACTTAATGGAATCTGTTATAAGGCTGTGTATAGACTTTATAGAGTCTGTATACAAACTTTATGGAATCTTTTAAAAGGCTGTGTATAGACTTTATAGAGTCTGTATAGAAACTTTATGGAATCTTTTAAAAGGCTGTGTATAGACTTTATAGAGTCTGTATACAAACTTAATGGAATCTGTTATAAGGCTGTGTATAGACTTTATAGAGTCTGTATACAAACTTTATGGAATCTGTTATAAGGCTGTGTATAGACTTTATAGAGTCTGTATACAAACTTTATGGAATCTGTTATAAGGCTGTGTATAGACTTTATAGAGTCTGTATACAAACTTAATGGAATCTGTTATAAGGCTGTGTATAGACTTTATAGAGTCTGTATACAAACTTAATGGAATCTGTTATAAGGCTGTGTATAGACTTTATAGAGTCTGTATACAAACTTAATGGAATCTGTTATAAGGCTGTGTATAGACTTTATAGAGTCTGTATACAAACTTTATGGAATCTGTTATAAGGCTGTGTATAGACTTTATAGAGTCTGTATACAAACTTTATGGAATCTGTTATAAGGCTGTGTATAGACTTTATAGAGTCTGTATAGAAACTTTATGGAATCTTTTAAAAGGCTGTGTATAGACTTTATAGAGTCTGTATAGAAACTTAATGGAATCTGTTATAAGGCTGTGTATAGACTTTATAGAGTCTGTATACAAACTTTATGGAATCTTTTAAAAGGCTGTGTATAGACTTTATAGAGTCTGTATACAAACTTTATGGAATCTTTTAAAAGGCTGTGTATAGACTTTATAGAGTCTGTATACAAACTTAATGGAATCTGTTATAAGGCTGTGTATAGACTTTATAGAGTCTGTATACAAACTTTATGGAATCTGTTATAAGGCTGTGTATAGACTTTATAGAGTCTGTATAGAAACTTTATGGAATCTTTTAAAAGGCCGTTTAAAGACTTTATAGAGTCTGTATAGAAACTTTATGGAATCTGTTATAAAGCCGTTTAAAGACTTTATAGAGTCTGTATAGAAACTTTATATAGACTTGCTAGAGGTTATATTATAGTCTATATACTTCATATAACTTTAAATAGACCATTTATTGACTTTATAGAGTCTTTATAGAGACTTTATATAAACTTTATATAGACTTAATACAGACGACAAAGATACCTCAAATAGAGGTGCAAATACGCTTAGAAACAAAGCATTTCAGCTCTTATGTGTTCATACCAAAATTGGTGAATTTTTTAAAATTGCCTTACTTTGTGATCGTTTTTTACCATTTTCCTATTATCAAATCGCAAATAATAACGTCGCTCCATTTAGAACTACATCTTAGTAATCACTATGCAAAGCTACATCATCCTAACATAATTATGAAAGGGTTCAAAATGAACTTTAATAAGTAGTGTTTTTAACAATGCATGTTGTGGAAAGAGTTGCGTCCCTTAGATCAATACCTCGGACTCACTGCGCCGCAGCGTATATATAGGTACCAATAGGGCGTAAAAGGTCTAACTCTTCATCCGAGACTTGTGTCAGTTTCCGAAACAATAAATAATAGTTTTAAAAGAAAAGTGATAGTAACGATCAACATTAAGTCCAAAGTATGCTATTTTCAAATAAAACTCGGTTGGGTTCCAAGCTTACAATACTGTCATGTCTAAAGTCAGAGAACATAAACACCTTAATTGTTGCGATCTTACAAGATGGCAGACAAATATTGGCTATATATACACTGGACAAGGGAAGTCAACAAACAGATTGTCTGCGAAATCTGAAATACAAGTTAGGGTATCCCTTGAAACTGTATATAATAGATTCTTTATTTTGCCCATTTCTCAATCATTGTGATACCATCTGGAATAATTGTACCAAAATAGCAAGGTCATATGATAGTCAATCAAGTATTTAAATGTAATTGTTTTATTTTAAGAGGAAACGAAATATTATTTTCGGAGACGTTCTTCATTAACGGCGTTCTAGATGGTAGATGTTTGCCAGAACATCGTATCTGTCCCTGTATCGCAAATATCCATGCAATTGGCTATCAGTCTGTAAACTAGGCGTCGTTTTTTTCTCAATAAGAAGCTTTTGGTCTAGGTCTCTAGCTTCGTTTACAGGTTTCTCTCTAACGCATCTGTGGTTCGTAATAGCAGATGTAGCTCACCAGTTCTCGACTTCCATAGCTAAATGTGGATCATATTGTACTCCCTACTGTAACGTCGCGGTGTTGCTGTTTATCTGTTTAAGAGTCCCCCTTGCCGGGATAGTGATCCAAAGAGTAAGAAAAATATATTTTAAAAAGTTAGAATTTTACACCCAAACTTCACCAAGCTATCATATATTGAACAAACTGCATTCCTTTTACAAATTGAAACTATACAGGGTATATTTTTTAATTAATACAGTGATGATGGATTTTTGCAGTTCAAACATTACATTATTATGAACGTCTTCCTTATAAAGTAAAAATCATAATAACAGAACAAGGAATAAAATGACCAGCACATGTGCTGCAGAGTCAAAGGAATCCCACATGTTTCTACATGGTCGCTCTTCTACCCCCGGAGGCGACATGTGGATGAATGTACACCACTATATCTATAATCTGCTGATACAATAACAACATTTACTTCATCATGAACTTGATAGGCTTACATGTAATATAATCTATTCTTTTTTTTATTAATCAGCCTATCGACCCTCATTCTCGATAGATATTTGCTCAACTTTGATGCATTATCAATATCAATTCCCATATGACTTTATGGTTATTCATCTTGTGTAAACATATTGTTATAAAATTGTAACATGATTTCAGTGTTTCCTTGATTCTGATTGGTTGATTTGTCTATGTTGAATGACAATGAATACCCGCAAATTACTTGGGGCGAATCACCGCGAACATATACATCGTGTTCACAAGATTCGGCCCGACTCAAAATTAATTTTTTCTATTTCTCTTAATATGTGCTCCTTACTCACATTTTACAGGTGGCATTGACATTTTCTAACTTGTGTATAGCAGTATAGGTCACAAATAACTCTCAAAATTAATTAGTTTCAAGTAAGTGACACTGTTTGAGCTTATGTGTAAATTGTTGCTTATGTACTTATTACGCCGAGTATTTACATTTGTTTTGACCTGACCACACCTCTTACAAAAATGGAACAGTCGCAAAGTCCTTTCCACTCAGAGATAGGTACGCAAAAAAAGAGTTCGTTTCAAAACGCCTGACAACTAACGGTCATGTTACAATATCGATAAATAGTTGCGTTTGTAAAATTTCCGGGATTCATTGCTATTCAACACCCGCAAATTTCACATTTCAGCTAACGCCGTCGGTTTTAAACTAAATTTGCGGGTGTTGAATAGCAATGAATCCCGGAATTTTTACAAACGCAACTATTTATCTTATAAGTGAAGGTGTTGCCACGGCAAACGAACTTAGTGCTAATGTAACTGTCACTCCAATACAAATCACAGTTGAATCCAAAACGAAACGTACACTACTGTCAACGCCGACAAAGAGGTATAAACTTATCGTTATAGAATAGGTATCATTTGTCAATACCAGATAGTTCACAATTTTAAAATACATGTGTTTACATCTGCTTGATTGAATTATAGTCCTAAACTGATGAAATTTCGTACATCATAAACCTATGTATTTCGTTAAATAACCATTCTATGTAAACAATACATAGATGATTTGCCATTCCTGGTCGATTACAATGGATAACTCATCGAGTATAGTAGAAACGTATATTTTCACGACTGGCGCATGGTGAGTTATACAGTTTGTAACGGACGCACTATTAGAGGCGGTCTCTGAATGTATCTACCCTTGGCTCATAAAGTCAAATTGGAGCTGGCGTTACTGGAACTGTGCTCAAACTCGCTGCATTGCCACCTCAGGGGGTTGGACCTTGTTGCGTCACGAAGTCCAAGTAAACACACATGGGTATCAGTCGAACTGAGCTACTGGTTCTCAGTGGTCAGTAGTCTGTCCATCATACCCCAGAGCAAAATAGTCAAGTTAGGGTTCCATTTTGTATAACTATTTGATTTTATTTCTTAAACCTTTCACTGTATTATATAATACGCATTCATGGTGCAGGACTAGATATATATTGTTCTCATAAAAAAAGATGAGACCATCAAATCTAGTCCTAAATCATGACTGCGTATACTGTAATACAGTGAAAGCTTTAAGAAATAAAATCACATGAATGAAAGTAGGGTATACGTAATTGGTAAATTCTACAGACTAGATATTACTCTAGTCTAACCATTTGTTACACTATATATCACTGACCACTTAGACTAACATTTCTTCATGTTTAAATCTGTGAAAATACAAGACGAAATTATGTGGTTAGAGAAACATTGACGCATTTTGATTGTCTTTATCTTAATACGAAAAATATCTACTTAAAGAGCTTGCTTTGGTATTCTTAACATATACCTTGAATATTCGTTACACTAACGGATTCATTAGTTACTCGGACATAAAGATCTCTTTCTACAGTAATCCTACACGAAATGTACGGCTTTTTAAAGGGGATTCTGGCGCGTATAGTGGGTTGTGTATAATAGCTGGTAATGTTTCAGGAAGGGATTCCAAGAAGGTTGAAAAGAAGTTGAAATAATGTATGTATAGATATAGTATACTAGCTTCCACTTGTACTTGTTAATTCGCGCCTCGTCTTCAGAACTTCACACACGCATCAGGATATTCCATCCAGCAATATACCCAATATGAATAGCAACTATTCACCTTAGTCTTACGATGCTTAGTATATGTAATACATAACAGATAGTTCCTTGTGTATAACCAATGAGGACGAAATGGACTAAACTCGATAAATCCACTTCTTAATGTACTGATATCTCGTTCAATATATTTGGCAGTAAAGTGTAACATTTGTCAGTATTATGAATCATTAAATGCATGCATAGCTAAAGCTTGTAGTCATCGCAGATTGAAAACAATTTTATTTAAACTTGAAATAGCATGTTCAAATTAAATGAAGGATAAGCTGAGTGTTGATACGCAGTTTGGGGATGGGGGCGTGTGTTAATGTCGGGTATGGGGACGTATGTTAATGTCGAGGATTGAGGTGTATTCAGCACCTGCAGCAATCAGAGGGTTAACGCGAAGACACGATGACAACAGCTGTAATATTATGAACAATGTTGTACACTGTTGTACATTCCAGGGTTCCAGTGTACACAGTACTCAACCTGGCGTCACACCCGTCCCTTCAAACCTCTCCTCGTCACACAACTTAAATCATTAAAAAAACATTATCTCCAATGAACAATTATTTGGTTAAATGTAAAACCGAATGTGAAATTAAAGTCACAAATACAGGCAAAACTATATTATATATTATCATAACCATGATAAGAGCCTTATAAATGAGACCTAGCAGACGCAAGTGATTGAAGCAAACGTATAATATCACCATCTGCACTACAGTACATGTATACAGCTGTGTGTAAGAGGTGTTGATCAGAATAACAAGTTTATTAATCAAAAGCAGTGTTTCTGATTGATAAAGTACTGTACTCTACTGTACTGTACTGTATATTGTGAGTACATTGGTATGCGTGTGTACTGAGGTAAAGAGTATGATTTGTTCAAAATACATTGAAATGTTTGGAAATTAAATATGATTACGGCATTACCGGAAGTGGTAGTGTTCGAACTATTTCCAGGAGGGAGCATCTGGAGTATGTGTTAGCCAGAACACAATATAATCATAATTTATGAATAAAAGGAAAAGAAATGAATACATTTGAACAAGTTTAGAAATACTAGGGCGATGGGAATGTAGAGGACGGGGTTGAAGTGGTAGAGAGCGGCAGAAGAAATGTTTGTGTATTGTGAGATAATGAGTGATCAAATCCGTTACCCTTAGGAGGTTTTGATATATACACTTGATCACTACCCTAGGTATACAGAGAGAAAGACTGGTTTAAAACGAGGACAGTTTCATTGATGAGTTTGTTTATGATTGTGCACATGCATAATGTATAAGTGATGAAAGCCCGGTCTCTTTTGGCGCAGGGAAATAACTTGTTGCCTAATTTGGAAGTAGCTTACGTTCACAAGTAAAATGTAGTTTATGAATGAAAAAGTTGTAAATTCTATGACTCGTGATAAGTTCCTTAATAGGTGGATATTTTGTTTAAAGATAAAAAAAAAAACATTGCATAACAAAGTATGTGTATAATGAATGCGTATCATATTACTTGTTTTAAGTCAACTTTGTGCGAAATGTTGTGTTAGGAAAGGTATTTACATCACATGCGCCTGAGGCTGCTCCTCTAACTTGTGGATTTCTTGATGTGCTGTTTCGTCTTGTGTGTAAACTGCTTTATTGGTTTCAGTTTCGAAATCAGGAATTTAGTAATCATCGTGCATTTTCCACCCCAACCTTGTGTAACATGTTCAAGTTGTATACAGAGCTTTAGGAAACAAAAAGGCGCAAATGAGAACAAGTGCATTTTTAACAAACTGTTTGCTGACATTACGAATCAATTGAAATAAAGGTGAGGGACTTGTTAATTTTAGTTAATGCAATTATATGTGAGAGGACACATAACATGACAAAAGGGAATTTTTTCTACATAGAATAGACAATTGAAATAGGAAAAATAAAGACTTTTTGATGATTTTTATATTGTGGAATTTGTGTGGAGGCAGAATTATGATTTTGTTGTTATACCTGATGACAACAGCGAATATTTCCCAAAGCTCATTCCTAATATGGAGGTACCTAGGTCACATGGTAAAACATATTAATGAATGAATGATTTAAAGACAATTTTTCAAAATAAAATATATTAAGATTTGTAAATGACTCCTACCCATGCATTTAAAAATCGTTTATTAATGTAAACAAATGCGTCGATGTTGACAGTAGTCATGTTTTACACGGGGTCAAGGACAAATTCCAGGGAATCCCTTTTACATGATGTCATTGGAGATATGTCCGTCGATGAGAAGACTGAAGTTTGGTGATTACAATTTAGCTGTTGACTAACTTACATACCATTCTGCGCCAAACAGTGAAGTTATGAAACCCGAGAAATGTTAATCTTAATAGACATACAATTTGAATAGACATATAACTTTTGGTGGGATTCAATGGACACCAATATATGCAGACATCGAAAGGGAAAGGGGAAAAAATATCAATCAATGACAAAATGGGAAGAACAGAGAGTGACATCATTCTTCTCTTCAACGTTCACAGATGATGAAATTAGCAGGCTGATATGTGCGGAAAAAAGGGGAAATTCAGACAGGTGTCAGGTGAGTTGAGATTAAAACAAAATATGAAACCGACCTGCATAAAATTAACACATCCAAACAAATGCTTATCGCAGTACATATCAAAAAGTAAGGTTTTAAAGTTTTTATATTCTGTCAACATGTGGATGTCACAATCACTGGCGATATTTTGCGCCAATAGTCGTCAAGTAAGTTTTATACAGAGATTGGTCTGTTACTTTCACTGCCGATAACCAGCGCTGACAGTCGGCAAGTAAGTTTTGATGTTTCCACATACTGCCGACATTTACATGTTACTATACCAC